>ML779994.1:1365893-1387236 GCA_009831015.1 Picea engelmannii
AAGAACAAGATGAAGCGTAGCTTCAAGAAGAAGATATTTTTCTATTCATCAACAACGAACAACAATCTGTCAATGATGCAGATTGCTCAAAATATGTATCAGAATTGTTGAGTGAATGTGTGCCTCCTGTTCTGCATCATTTGGCTGAATTCAAAGAAAATATCTTGTAAAATCTTTCTGTAATTTCTTTCTTTTTCATTAATAAACTGCTCCAAGTGGTCACATTGGGTGAGGCTGTGGATGTTTCCCCGTAGGGGTTTTACCACGTGAAAACATCGGTGTGTTGATCTTTGATTTGATTATATGAGTGGTTATTGAAGGTGTTCATCCTCTATTGGAATACATGTGTTGTCTAACATGGTATCAGATCTTGTTTGAACACCCACTCATGTTGTAGATCGAGATCGTGAAGTCGAGTTATCTCATATACATTTTTTGTCATTTTTGTACATTTTGGGGCTTATAGGACTGTTTCATTGCGTCCGTAGCACTCATTTCAGTTATAAACACTTTTCGTTTCACTCGAAAAGGTTTTTGTTTTCCCAAGATATGACCATTTCTGTCAAATCTGAAGGTATAAAGCCTGAATACACATTTTTAAAATTTTTTGCAGAGTATCATTTTGGTTTTATTTCGGTTTTGTAATATTTATTTTCGGGTTGCTACTATTTTAGATATACATATTATATTTTCCCCGCACCTTGTGAGATCTCGTAAAATCAAAAACAGATAGGAAAATGTGCATCTTCTGGGTAAGCTAACCGAGATCTAACCCTTATTGTCATCGAGAAGCAAATTTGTTTTCTAGTGTGAAAAGAGTTTTTTTTAGCACGCTTTCCAAAGCCGTCTTCAACAACAACAACCCCAATCCTCTTCCTAAAAAAACACAATATGTTTTGCTAGACTATTTGGTTAAAATTTGCCTTATTAAGTAAGAGGTCTTGAGTTCAAGCCTCACTTTTGTTATTATTTTTGAAAAAGTTAATGCTAAAATTGTAAAGTGTATTTCACTTCAAGTATAAAAGTGAATCACTATAAGTAGTTTTAATATTTTAGAGTTAGATTTTCTTTTATAAAGTAACTTCATTGTAAAAAGTGATCCCCACTTCTCTTTATAAAAGTGGGTCACTTCATAAAGCAACTTACACCACCACATGGTCCTTTCGTACCGATTATGTCGTTTTTAAAAATGGCATAACTTTCACATTCCAAGTCCATTTTTAGTGTCATTTTTTTTAAAACCGCACAATTTTTTGAGATATTTCCATATATATCATTAGTTTTAGTTTTTAAATTCATATTATCTACATATTTAATATGTCATCTTCCAGTATTCTTTTTCTTACTAGCACCAACTGCTTCCAATGGAAATCTCATATGGAATATTTATTAAGAAGTAAAGGCTTGTATCGGATTACCTTGGGAAAGAGAAAAGCACCCACTGATGATGATAAGAAATTCAAATGGGATAATAGGAGTGACGAAGCACATGGACTAATCAAAATGTACATCTCTCCTGATTTAATGTTCCACCTTAAAGAAATTGATGACCCTGAAGAAGCTTGGGGAAAGATTGAATCTGTGTTTGGTAAACTCAATATTATTTGAGCACAACAGTTAGAAAATAAAGTATTGAACTTAAGTCCAAATGATTTTTCTTGCCTTGGAGACTATCTATCTAAGTTTAAAACACTCAGAATTTTATGTGAAGAATGTGAGATAAAAATGGAGGAAGATCGTTGCATCTATCTTATTCTTTCTAAGCTAGGTAGTGCATATTCTGTGTTTGTATCTACCTTTTATGCCATGAGAGAGGATCTAGAGAAAGCTTATCCAAAACCCACTCTTGATTCCTTTTGTGCTTCTTTGATTAGAGAGGAAGATAAGCTTGTACAACTTGGAGTGATCAACACTATAGGTACCTCCAACAAAGCCATAGTTTCCCAACTGAAAGATAAACCCAAGTATCCCAAGAAGCAACATTCTCGCTACAACAACAAGCAACATAAGGGCCCCAAACCAACTCAGACAACTTCAGCTCCTAATGGTGACAAAGGAGAAAAATATAAAAGTAAGAAAATTCACAGACATTGCAACTTTTGTGATAAATATGGTCATGATGAGTCCAAATGTTTCAAGAATATGGAAGCTTTAGAAGCAGTGATGAAGAATCACAACATGAGTATTGATTCTACTTCTTCTTCTTCTGGACATGCACTTTTTTCTTCCGATTTATCTTTCAATACAACTTCTACTTCTTCTTATGATGAGTGGCTTATTGATTCTGGAGCATGTTATCATATGGCCAAGGATAAAGACATATTTTCTTCTCTAAATGAAAGTAACATCAAGAAAATATTTGTTGGTGATGATAGATCTCTTAGTGTTGTAGGATATGGAATAGTTCAAGTAGATAATGGTCATTTCAAAGATGTATTATGTGTTCCAAGTCTTTCTTGTAACCTTCTATCAGTATATCAAATCACTCAGTCATGTGAAGGTAGAATCGTAGAGTTTTCACCTCACCAAGTTGTAATCAAGGATCTAAAAGATCTGAAGCATGTTTTTGCAACTGGAATTGATGATGATATTACCAGGTTGTACAAGTTTGACAACTTTGGGTCGTCATCTTTTTCATCAGTTTTTGTTGCTTATAGTGATGACTTGGGTAAACTTTGGCATGGTCAGTTTGGTCATCTAAACTATCGCTCATTGCAGCAACTATGTAATCAAAAGATTGTGACTAGTCTTCCTCTTGTTTCATGCAGAGATGGTGTTTGTGTCAGTTGTGTTCTCGACAAACGTCATCGGGAAAGCTTTGACAAACTTGCCTCTTAGCACGCCTTGGGCCCTTTGTAGCTTGTTCACAGTGATTTGTGTGGTCCACTTTCTACTCCTTCTTTTTCTGGGTGCAATTATTTCTTAACTTTCATTGATTAATTTTCCAGACATACTTGGGTTTACTTCTTAAAACTTAAGAATGAAGTTTTTGACAAGTTTTTGGCCTACAAGGCCCTTGTAGAAAATAAATATGGACATCAAATTCAAAGGTTAAGAACATATAATGGAGGAGAATATGTGAAAAATAATTTTGCAAGTTACTGCACTAAACAGGGCATCCAAATGCAACACAATGTTCCATATACACCAAAACAAAATGGTGTTGCTGAGAGAAAGAACCACACATTAAAAGAAATGGCTAATTGTATGATCCAATCTAAGGGATTAAGTCTAAAGTATTGGGCGGAAGCAATCAACTGTACAAATTACATAGTAAATCACACTCCCACAAAGGCTCTTAAAAATATAACACCGAAAGAAGATTTGACTAAAATTAAACCAAATGTAATTCACTTCTATGTATTTGGCAGCATAGCATGGGCTCACATTCCTGATGAGAAAAGGAAAGAATTACAGCCTAAAAGTGAGAAGTGTATATTTGTTGGTTATTCTGAAGATGTAAAAGGTTATAGACTTCTTCAATCACATTGTAATGAAATTATTATTAGAAGAGATGTTAAATTTGATGAAAATTTCTTGGCCTACGAGCTTAATTTGACTATTGTGCCTTCTTCGGACTGCGAGCCATCTTCGGCGGTTGTTCCTTCTTTGGCCTGCGAGCTATCTTTGGTTTTTGTTCCTTCTTCTATTCCTATTCTTGTTTCTTCTTTAGATGATGAAAGTGAGGATGGAAATCCACCTCTTCTTGCTCACCTTCCTTCAGATGAGTCCTTTGAACCTGAAACAGCACCAGTTCCACCACTTCCTAGATGGGTTTGTTCAACATGAGAAGCAGCTAGTGGTCTTGTCGGTGATCCTTCAGATCAACTTCAAACACATTCACAGTTCCAACGAGCCTCTTCTCTTTTGGCTCAAGTTTCAGAGACTCGTGATCTAGAGACATTTGCAAAAGCTTCAGGTCATCCAGATTCAGATACAACAACGAATGAAGAGTATCGTTACTTAATGATACTTGGGATCTTGTACCTCTTCCAAAAGGAAGAAAAAATGTCATATGTAAATGGGTCTACAAAACTAATTATGCATCAAATGGAAGTGTTGAAATATGATGCAGACCCCTCTTCCCTCCTAAGGGTTCGACGAGCTCCCGGTAAAGGATCTTAATCTCATGAGTTGAATTATCTCTTTCGGACCTTCAGTATCCCCTAGAAAAAATTACACAGGCCCATTTTTCTCTTTAGGCACAGGCTTTATGGAACCCGCATCCACCCTTCTTTATCATTTTTATAAACTTGAAATTCGGGCGCTAGCTCCTTCTGCTAGACTCTCTTTGCATGTGACCATGGATTGTGACCCAAGCCTTAACCTCTTAGGCACTTCAAAACTTCAGGACTCTAACTGGAACCAGAACTGCGGTCCATGTCCCCCTTCGCAACCAACGGTTGAGATCTACTTCGAGACTCTGCGCTCCAAGAGTTTCGAATGTTCCAAACTCCACTTTTCCCCAGAATGATCTGTACCCGGAGTTCTATATTAGGCACCACGCGTTCTTCCAAATCAATGGCTCAGGTACACTTTGGGACTTCGGTGTTCGGGAGTCCTAGATGCTCACACAACCTTTTCTCCCAAATTACTCCGTAATCGGAGTTCCAGATCAAGCGCCACGCGTCCGCTGAAATAAAAAACTCAGGTCCACTTCATAACTTCGGCGTTCGGGAGCTTTGGACATTCCTGCAGCCTTTTCTCCTGGAGTGTTTTCTTCCGGAGTTAAGGATCTTGCGCCATGCATCCTTCTCGTTCGATGGTGGGGATCCACTTCAGGCGACCCTCTTCTACACACTTCTTTCTCCTTGCTTCCGAAGTACGTGATCTACTGACGTGTGTCTCCCGCAGATCGATGGCTATAAATCACTTCGGCTATTTGGGCTTCGGGAGTTTCAACCTCTCTAAACTCACTTTCTCCGATAGTGATTTCACCCAAAGTCAATGATCTGTCGACGTGTGTCTCCCATAGATCGACGGCTACAAATCACTTCGGCTATTCGGGCTTTCAGAGTTTCAACCTTGTCACACTCACTTTCTCCCGGAGTACTTCCAACCGAAGTCAACGATCTGTCGATGCATGTGTCCAACAGATTGAAGGCTACAAATCACTTCGGCTATTCAAGCTTCAAGGGTTTCGGCCACTCCACCCTTGTTTTCTCCTGGAGCGCTTTCACCCGGAGTCCACAGATTTCCACCACGTGTCCTCCCTTGGATCGACGACACATAATTACTACGTTACTTCGTGGATTTCCAAAGGAACCCACGCTAACCTACTCGCAAATTTTCCAGATCTGACGGCCTGGGTTGACTCTGCTTCCTCCTTACGCAATATTATTCGTTAACTCATTAAACATTAAGAGCTTCTCCCCTTTTGAATATCTCTTCTCACTATTTCTCCTAGCCTTCTTTTCTCAAACCCTTTACTCCTTAGAAGGTTGCTTCGACACTTAGTCAACTTTTGTATATGTGCACTCCTTGCAACAAATCTTCGCACCTCTTCACAAGAAAACTCAAGCTATTCCTCCTAAGCATTTTTTTAGTCAAAGACTTTATCGACGCACTCCTTCTGTACGATATGCACACTCTGCATATGAAATTTTCATGCAGTCTCTTCTAATCTTTGAGTCAAAAGACTCTGTTAAACACACTCCTTGCATAAGTTCAAGGAAAAGAAATGATTGAAACTTCTTCAACACTTCACAGATTCATCCATTCATAGTATAACTCATGCGTTCATGAAAACATATAATAATAGTGAATAATTACACAACAATACTTTCTTTCATTTGGATCAATATCCCTCTGTTATATTCATTCAAATGTAAATGTCTACAACTGATACAAGCAAATAAAAACTAACTCAGCAAATACTAATGTGTCATTGTAAACTGTTCAACGACATTATGTTTGCAGCATCAGGTTCAATAGCCTCATTTAGGTGCATAATAATATATTTATACAAGATGACTCTTAGGGTTTCCTCCAGCTACCTATCCTATAAAATTAAAAGCATTCAACTACTAAGCCTTTGTTACAATGAATTTTCTAAGATATGAAGATAGGGGTGGATGCTCTAGATCTACATTGCAGTCAGTTTCATTTAAGGAAAATTGATCTCCTCTGATCTCACACAATCATCTAGTCTCTATTCATTAAAGCTTTCTTTAACTTGCAATCCACTCCAAACATATTTCCTCAGGATATGCCAACAGTTCAAAATTTAAAACAAATCAAAAGGCGCGATATGCGTTGTGCTCGCTATGTTTTCCACATGTGCTTTGCTGACGATGCTCCTACATCATACTCCTCTGCCAAAAGAATTCAAGGAATCCTGTCCATGAGCTCTTGCACTAAATTTCCATGCCTCTGGATATCAACTTCATTTACCCAACTGGCATCTTCTATTGGGTGTCCCTTCCATTTTACCAAATATTCAAAATATGTATTTCTCCCCGTCTTCTTACCAATCTTCTGATCAATGATCTTCTCCATCTGTGGATTTTCTGCTACAGGCATCTACTTCTCCCATTAAATCTTCTCTCGATCTTCTGATCTTTCTATGTCATCTTCCCTATAAGGATACATGTCTGAAATGTTAAATATGGGTGATATACCCACATCCCCTAGCAACGCTAACTCATAGGCATTTGTACCAAACTTTCTTAGGATCTTGCATGGTCCAATGTTCTTTAGCTTCAACTTGTTATATGTTCCCCTTGGGAACCTTTCCTTTAATAGGTGTGCTAAGACTTCATATACAACTTGAAACTAAAATTCTCTCCTCTGTTGATCAACCCTTCGTTTATATTATGCATTTGTGCTCTACAACTGCTCCTTGATCCGATTATGAAGCTCTTGCATTTCTGCAGTGAAGTCTTCTGCTCTAGAACTTCTGAATTCACTCTGCTCCAGATCTCTCAATTCTGATACTCCTCTTGGCTTCATCCATACACTATCTAAAATGGGTTTTTTCTTGTACTTTTGTTTGGTGAGTCATTATATGAAAACTATGCTTGTGGTAGAATTCGATCCCACTGGCTATGATGTTCAGTGATCAAACTTCTCATCATATATCCTAAACTCCTATTTACCACCTCAGTCTGTCCATCTGTCTGAGGGTGATATGCTAACTAAAAGATATTTATGTCCCCATATTCTTCCGTAATGTTCTCCATAAATGACCAACAAATTTAGTGTCTCTGTCCGAGACAATTCTCCTAGGCAATCCATGAAGTCTCACAACTTCCTTGAAAAAAAAATTTGCAACATGTGTTGCATCACTAGTCTTATAGCATGGGATAAAGTGTGCCATCTTTGAGAATATATCAACCACAACAAATATGGAATCACTTCCCTTATAGTTTCTTGGCAATCCCAACACAAAATCCATGCTTATTGCATCCCAAGGCCTATCTGGGATAGGCAATGGCTGATACAACCCAATGTTATATTTCTTTCCTTTTGCATACTGGAAAATATTACATTTGTTCACAAACGTCTTCACCTCTGCTATCATACCTGACCAATAGTATGAATTTTTCAACTGTGAAAATGTCTTGTCATGGACGAAATGTCCTGCTAGACCTCCACTGTGTTTTTCCTTCAGCAGATTTTCTCTCATCGAGCACCTCGGTATGCACAATTGGAAACATTTAAACAAAAATCCATCTTGAATCATATACATTGTCCAATGGATTTTTTCCCTGACCACAGGATTTTCACATGCTTCATATGCTTCTTTAAAATATGGATCACAATACATATCTTTAAGGTGTTCAAACCCCAAGGTCTTCACTTGAAATTCTTGAAGAATCATACATCTCCTGCTCAATATATCAACAACTTTGTTAGCATTACCAGAAATATGTTTAATGACAAAAGTGAAATTTTGCATAAATTCTATCCACTTAGCATGCCTCTAGTTTAACTTCTCATGTCTGGTTATGAATTGTAAAGCTTGATTATCCCTATACAAGATAAATTTCTTTGGAACAAGATAGTTCATCCACTTCTTCAAAGCTTGAATTATGGCATAAAATTCTTTATCATATGTGGAGTACTTCCTCTTAGTCTCATTGATATTCTCACTGAAATATGCAACAGGCCTATTATCTTGGCTCAAGACTGCTCCAATTGTAACTCCACTTGCATCACATCTCACTTGAAATGTCTTCTTGAAATTTGGTAAGACCATAATTGGCTGTTCTGTTATTTTCTCCTTCAATATATTGAAGCTCCTCTCAACCTCTTCTGTCCATTTGAAAGACTTGTGTATTTTCTTCACCGTGTTCATCATTTGTGCACAAATTCCACTGAAATTTCTAATGAAATTCCTATAGAAACTCGCTAATCCATGGAATCTTCTCACCTCAAATATACTCCTTTGTGATGGCCATTCTTTGATTGCTTTCACCTTCTCTGGATCCATCTTCAATTCATTTGAAGAGATCACAAAAACCAAATATATGAGTTTTGTTTTCATGAAAGAGGACTTCTTCAGGTTAATCAATAGCTTCTCCTGTTGCAGTCTCCTCATCATTAATGTCAGATGTCTCAAATGATCCCCTTTAGTCTTGCTAAAGACCAATATATCATCCAGATATACAATCACAAACTTACCAATGAAATATCTCAATACTTCATTCATTAGTCTCATAAAAGTATTTGGGGTATTAGTTAAGCCAAACGACATAACAAGCCACTCATACAACCCTTCATTTCTTTTAAAGGATATTTTCCACTCGTCACCTTCTCTCATCCTTATCTGGTGATACCCACTTTTCAAATCTGTCTTTGAAAAACAATTTGCTCCACTTAAGAAATCCATTAAGTCGTCCATTCTTGGCAAAGGAAATTTGTACCTGAGGGTGATCTTGTTTATGGCTCTTTAGTCTGTACACATCCTCCATCCTTCTTTGGACTCAACACAGTTGGTATTGCACATGGGCTCAATATTTTACTAACCAAACCCTTGTCTAATAAATCCTGGACTTGTTTCTTTACCTCCTCATTCTCTTGAGGTGTCAATCTATATGTTTCTTGGTTTGTCAAACTTTCTCCTGGTATCAAATCAATATGATGAATGATACTTCTAATGGGTGCCAATGAGTTAGGCAACTCCTCCACTACTATGTCAGCACAATTATCCAACAAATCTTGAACTTCCTCAGTCAAATCATCCATAGAATTACTTGTAAGGACAACTTTGGGTTTCCTCACCATAGAAAATGGCATCTTCTATTCCTTCTTGACCTCACTCAGGATTTCCTTCCCACTCATGAGAAGTATGCTTGTGTTGGCTTCTTCCTTTACTTTCTTCTCTTCTATTGGTAGCAACATGTGTGTTCTACGAGTCTTTTCCAAAGTGTAAGTATTTCTTCTCCCATTATGAATGACATTCCTGTCAAACTTCCATGGTCTTCCCAAAAAAGCATGACATACATCCATGGGAATTACATCACAGAAAATCTCATCTCTATATCCACCTATTTTAAATTCAACAAGGCATTGTTTAGTTACCATTACCTGGTGTCCTTTTTGGAACCATGAGACCTTTTATGGATTTGGATGTGCAGTTGTTTCCAGCTCCAATTTCTCCACCAACAGTTGTTTCCAGCTCCAATTTCTCCACCATCTCTATGGATACTAAGTTATTAGTGCTCCCACTATCAATTATCACCTTGCATAATCTGTCTTTAGTCTTGAAATCTATCCTAAATATACTTTTCCTCTGCACTAGTTTTTCAATTTTTGGCTTTGGTTTTAAGAGAACCTTCCTCAACATCAGGGATTTTCCATCCTCTGCACCTTCAGCTTCAACATTCCTTTTCTGTGCTTCTGAAATGTGAACTTCACCTCCTCCTTATTTATTTCTCTCGGTACATTCCCAGGACATGTATTGTGTCTTTCCACAGGCATAACACCTTACCTATCCTCCTCTGCTTCTTCCTCTTCCTCTAGAAGAATTTATTCCACCACTTTGTCTCCCTCGGGAAATTCCTCCTGTTTCTGAGTGACTATGTGGTTTCTCAATCTCATTCTTGGTTTTATGTGCCTTGTCATGGGAAAATCCCTTACCTTTGTTTGGGCTTCTGCCTTTGCTTCGCTGACTCTGTTTTCTGGCCAACTTCTCCTCTGCTTTTAGTGCAATCTGATAAGCATCCTCCACTGTCCTCACTATCATCATGATGATTTCATACTGGATTTCATATCTCAGGGCATTTATATATCTCTCTCTCTTTGTCCAGTCCTGATATTCATCTTGTAGAAATCCTCTATGTACTCTCTCACTGTCATTTCCTTCTATCTCCGGGTTTGCAACTTCCTGAGAAGAATTATCTGGTAATCCTTGGGTATGAATTTTTCCTTCATCTTGGCTACCATTCTGTCTCAATTATTTATCTTATGCTTGCCTTTACTCCTCCTATCATCCTACAGTTCATCCCAACATGGTGTTTCATGTCATTTTATCCGGGTGACATCATGTCTCACCTTCTTCTCCTCATCAATAATCAACGTACTTGTCCATGGAACTTATCCAGTCCAAAAGATTTTCAACATCCAAATTTCCTTCATACATTGGGATGTCTATCTTTTCTCTAGCTCCCAACTTCAAAAAAACTTTCAATAAGCATTCTTCGGCCACATCTTCCCATGAAGCTTCTTCTTCAACCTCTATCTCTTCACTTTCTACATCACGGACGTCTCCAACATCAGGTGCTCTCCTTTACGCTACCTCCAATGCCTCCAACCTGGAACAAAGCTCTCTTATTTCTCTTTCTACAATGCGATTGGCTACAGGTTGCTCCGCATGTCTCCTCAGTCACATTGTGTTGACTGGTTCTCACACATAGAGTTCAACTTTGAGTTCCTTTTCGGCTACCTGAAAACAAAATCAGGATCTGATACCACTTTATGCAAACCCCTCTTCCTTCCTAAGGGTTTTGTGACCTCCCGGTCAAGGATCTTAATCCCCTGAGTAGAATTAGCTCTTTCGGGCCTTTAATATCCCTTAGAACAAATTACGCAGGCCCCATTTTCTCTTTAGGCGCAGGTTTTATGGAACCCATGCCCCCACATCTTTAACACTTTTATAAACTTGAAATTTGAGTGCTAGCTCCTTCTGCTGGCCCCTCTTTGCATGTGACCTTGAGCTGTGACCTGGGGCTTAACCTCCTATGCGCTTCACAATTTCAGGACTCTAACTAGAACCATATCTATGGTCCACATCCACCTTCGCAATGAATGGTTGAGATCTACTTCGGGACTCCACGCTCTAGGAGTTTTGAATGTTCCAACCTCCACTTTTCCCCGGAGTGCTCTGTACCCAGAGTTATAGATCAGGCACCACGCATCCTTCCAAATAAACATCTCAGGTCAACTTCGAGACTTCGACTTTCAGGGGTCCCAGATGCTCACACAACCTTTTCTCCTTAAGTACTCCATACCTGGAGTTCCAGATCAAGTGCCACACATCTGCTTAAATAAATGACTCAGGTCCACTTCGAGACTTTGACGTTCGAAAGCTTCAGACATTCCTGCAACCTTTTCTCTCGAAGCGTTTTCTTCCAGAGTTAAGGATCGTGCAGCACACGTCCTTCTCATTCGACGATGGGGATCCACTTCGAGAAACCCTCTTCTTTGCGTTTCTTTCTCCTCGCTTCCAAAGTATGTGATTTGTTGATGTGTGTCTCCCACAGATCGATGATTATAAATCACTTCTACTATTCGGGCTTCGTGAGTTTTAACCTCTCCACACTCACTTTCTCCTGGAGTTCTTTCACCCGAAGTCAATGATCTGTCGACGCGTGTCTCCCATGGATCGACGACTACAAATCATTTCGGATATTCGGGCTTTGGGAGATTCAACCTCTCCACACTCTCTTTCTCCCATAGTGCTTCCACTTGAAGTCAACGATCTATAGACACATATCTCCCACAGATCGACGACTACAAATCACTTTGGTTATTCAGGCTTCGGGAGTTTCAGCCACTCCACCCTCGTTTTCTCCTGAAGTTTTTTCACCTGGAGTCCACGAATTTCCACCACATCGCCTCCCTCGGATCAATTAAATAGACGGACTCCATTACTCCATGGATTTCCAAAGGATCCCATGGCTAACTGCCTCGCAACTTTTCCAAATCTGACGACCTGGGGTGACTCTGCTTCCTCCTTAAGAAATCCTAGTCATTAACTCGTTAAACCTTAAGAGCTTCTCCCCTTTTGAATATTTCTTCTCACTATTTATCATGCACTTCGTTTCTCGAACCCTTTACTCCTTAGAGGTTTGCTTCGACACTTAGTCGACTTTCATATACGTGCACTCCTTGCAACATATATTCACACCCCTTCATGAGAAAACTCAAGTTATTCCTCTTGAGATTTTTTTGAGTCAAAGACTTTGACGACGCACTCCTTGTGTATGATATGCACACTCTTCATATGAAATTTTCACACTATCTCTTCTGAGATTTGATTCAAAAGACTCTGTTAAATGCACTCCTTTCTTACAGTATGTGCTCCTTGCATAAGTTCAAGGAAGAGAAACGATTGAAGCTTCTTCAACACTTCACGGATTCATTCATTCACAGTATAACTCATGCATTCATGAAAATATATAATAACAGAGAATAGTTACACAACAATACTTCCATGCATTTGGATCAATATCCCTCTGTTATATTCATTCAAATGTAAATGGATACAACTAGAACAAGAAAATAACAACTAACTCAACAAATACTAATGTGTCATTGTAAACTGTTCAACAACATTATGTTCGCAGCATCAGGTTCAACAGCCTCATTCAGGCGCATAAGCATCTATTTATACAAGAGGACTCTTACGGTTTCCTCCAACTACCTATCCTATAAAATTAAAAGCATCCAACTACTAAGCCTCTGTTACAATGTATTTTCTGAGATATGCAGATAGGGGTGGATGATCTAGATCTACATTGCAGTCAGTTTCATTTAAGGAAAATTGATCTCCTATGATCTCAAGCAATCATCTAGTATCTGTTCATTAAATATTTCTTTAACTTGCAATCCACTCCAAAAATATTTCTTCGGGATACGCCAACAATTCAATATTTAAAACAAATCCAAAGGCATGCTATGCGTTGTGATCGTTGTGTTGTCCACATGTGCTTTGTTGACAATGCTCCTGCATAAAAAGACACAAGGCTCGGTTAGTTTCCAAAGTATTTTCCCAAGTTGAACGAATTGAATATAATGAATCCTTTTCCCCTATAGCCAAAATGAATTCAATCCACCTTGTTCTTGCCCTTGTTTCATCACATAAATGGGAGGTCCATCAGAGGGATGTTAAATCTTCTATCTTGCATGGATATTTGCAAGAAGAAATCTACATGGAACAACCTCCTGCCTATGTCTAGAATGACTCTAGCCTTGTTTTTGTCCTTAAGAATACTCTTTATGGTCTTAAGCAAGCTCCCCGAGCTTGGTATTCCAAAATGGACAACTTTCTTATTGACACTGGATTCTCTAGATGTGATTCTGATTTTAATGTCTATACCAAGAAAGTAAGAAGCCATCTCATAATCCTTGTCCTTTATGTTGATGACCTTATCCTTACAGGTAGTGACTCAAAACTTTTAAACCATGTGAAAACCAACCTTAAGAATAAATTTGAAATGACAGGCTTAGGTTTTTTGCACTATTTCCTTGGCCTCCAAGTTTTGCAAACCAATGAAGGAATTTTTCTTTCCCAGTCTAAGTATGCTTGTGACCTTCTTCATCGCTTTCACATGGATGATTGTAACCCAACCCCTTCTCCCTTCTAGTCTGGATTCAATATTACTGCCACTTGTACTTCTTCTGAAGTTGATGCCACCATGTACCGTCAATTAGTTGGTAGCCTCTTATACTTGACTCATACCCATCCTGATATTTCCTTTGTTGTTGGTATTGTTGCCTGGTATATACAAACACCCCATGAAAGCCATTGGAAAGAAGATAAAAGGATACTTCACTATGTTCGTGGTATAGTCTAGTTCAAGATACATTACAGTTCAGGGGGGAATCCTTTATTGGTTGGTTTCACTGATTCAGATTGGGTCGACGACCCTGACAATCAAAAGTCTACTGCAGGTTATGTTTTCATCCTTGGTTCAGGACCTGTCACTTGGGCCTGTAAGAAACAACAAGATATTTCACATTCTTCGGCAGAAGCAGAGTATCAAGCAGTGGTAAATGCAAGTCTGGAAGCCTTGTGGATTTGACAGATCCTTTCAATGTTTGAATTCCAGCAACAACATCCGACCAGTCTTTGTTGTGACAATAAGAGTGCCATAAAGCTCGCCAAAGACCTAGTTCAACATCAGCGCAACAAGCACATCGAGCTACACATGCACTTCATCAGAAACCTCATTCATGATCAATTTATTGAAGTGCTCTTTTACCCTACAAAATATCAAGTTGCAGAAATTTTCACAAATTATCTTACAGAAGCGAAGTTTGTTGATTAAGGTTGGTTGTCATTGATGTCAACCCTTGAAGAAAGTCTGGTAGCACAAAGGTTTGGGTAATGGACCCAAGTTTCTTTGATGTATAATGGTATGAGTTTTAATATATTTGAAGGTAATACTATTCTTTATGGGTAGTACATGTCATGTCATTTCTGGTGGTATGTGTAACGTCACATAACTCCTCACGGTTATAGAGTTATGGCCATGTAAAGTTGGAGAACCCTCATGAGTCATCTAGAGGCCCCAAAAGGTCAAAGTAGTCAAAGTGGTTTAAGATATTTTTAGAAGGTAAATAATAAAGTGAAGTGATGAGTGTACTATAATTCAAAGTGAATATAAAAGAAATTATTTAAATAATAAATTTAATGGAGAAATTACTAAGTTGACAAGTGGTTAGAAGTGGGTTAGCCCTAAAATAAGGGAAGTGGTTTAAGATGGTTAGACAGTAACCCCTTGAGGTAAAGTGAAGTGATGACTGTACTATAAGTCAAAGTGGATACAAAATAAGTAAATTAAATAATAAATTTAATGGATAAATTAGTAATTGGACAAGTGGTTAGAAGTTGTTTAACACTAAAATCAGGAAAGTGGGTTAAGATGGTTAAAAGGTAACCCCTTGAGGAAGCTACATGAAAATATAAATAAGAGGAAAGGCTCTCTCATTTTAATCACACTTGAGAATATTGAATATCTACAGGTGACTGAGGTAACCAAAGGATATCTAAGCCGAATTTCAGAGAGAAGGTGAAGTAAAGAAGGCCGAAATTCAAGGGAGGATAAATTCTTTTGATGATGCTTTCTAAGGTATGCTATTTACAAGTCATCTCACCATTTTCGCAATAACTTTTTTTCTAGAATAATTTAGACCGTGAAATTGATAGTCCATTCATAAAATATATCCAAGTAGCTATGGTACAAATTTCATATTGTGGGTCATTATATTTTTGGCATTATACTCCGTGGAAAATAGGGCTTGTGGCTAGTCCTGAAACTAGTCTAAAACATGTGTTTCGGCTAAAAACGTCATAAATTATTCATAAAAGATCCAAATTAGGTAAGAAAAAATGTGTTGGTTAGAGTACAGTATGTAGTATTCTATGTCAAAATTTCAGATCCATACAACAAATATTCTGTGCGGGGCACGCTCTACAAGTTCGCTTTCTAGAATAAGCCAGAATTCAACAAGGTATGCCATTTTTGCTATAAATCCTTTTATGAGAGGTTCCAAGTAGTGACACCTGGAGGAATTGCATAAAACACACTGAAGAACATTGTGTACTATTTTCAGATCTTTATTCATTAAAGGTACATAATTATGATTATTTCAAGTTAGGGTTGTTGACTAATCCAAAACTAATCATGTGAGACTAAACAAAAATTTGATGAAAATGTTAGCCTCTTGTTGTTAAAATTAAGGAAGGTTTTCAGGTATGTTATCATATACATCAGGTCTATTACAGAGTTACAAATCAGATTTGGATGATGAAATTGATGAGGGATTTTGGTTGAGGTACATGTTGGGTACATGGTTGAGACAAGTAGTTGATGAGTTGGCACATACATGAGGTGTATAGATGATGATGTTGGTACATATTGATGATTCATAGTTTATGAGTAGTTGATACATGATTGGTACATACTCAGTACATGGTTGGATGCACTTGTTTATGGTACAGGTTGATTACAAGTTGTTTGGTACATGTTGGTGCATGGTCGATGCACTTGTTTATGGTACAAGTTGATTATAGGTTGAGGTACATGTTGATGCATGGTTGATGCATGGATCAAGTTTATTGGTACAGGTTGTTTGGTGCGGGTTTATTGGTATAGATTTACAATGATATATCTAACAGTCATAGTGTGACAATGGTTCCATCATTCTACTTCTACTTCAGGGAGGTTGGACGGGGCAAGGATAGGTGGTTGTAGCTACCTTCTAGTTGTAGCCGGAGATCATAGGGAGTTGTAGCCTCCTTCTGGTTATAGCCATAGAATTGGGGAGTTGGATCTTCCCTCAGGTTGTATCTTGAGAAACTAGGGGGTTGGAGCCTACTTCCAGTTGCAGCTGGAAAACAAAGGAAGTTTTAGAATATAGAAGATTGTGCTTGTTTTACCATTGACGATACCCTCGTCACCCTTCGAGCACCTTGAACTTGACAGAGAAGAGAATTCTGGTAGCAATCCAATAGCCAAGAGAGGCTAATGCACCAAGCAAGAATAGAAACCAAGCTGATCAGATAATCCCACCCAGCAGCTAACGCACACTTTCCCAAAGACTTGCACACAAGACTGCCACTGTGCTGCACAAATCCAGTTCTCTCTACAATTGTTGAGATGTGAATAATGAGAACTGACACCCTGTATTTATAGTAGTCTAGGCAGTCTTACTGGGGCTGACTTCTCCTCCTAGGTACTAATAAATTCATATTAATATATTTATGCAGCCGACAACTTGTCTAGGGTTTCCTTCACTTCTTTGCTTCCTTCCAGAATATTCTAATCTTGTCATAGGTCACAATAGAGGTTCATACCTCCCGAAGCTACCATAATATTAACACTCCCTCCTAGCTAGGGAGGTATGGTCTTGAGCACAAACAGACCATTCAACTGGTAGTATCATGAGCACCGTCATTATTATCCAACTGGATAATCTCCTATGACAACTGGTACAATATCAATTGATAGAACACAACTGTGTCTATCCACGGTAATACACAACTACGTGACACATAGTCACAACCAATGGAACATATCCACCACAGTAGTATATCTCTACTGTCTGGAGATAGGCAGTCTCCATAACAATCATCTGATGACAACCTGCATAGAAAATATTTTTAAGAATAAACTGAATCATCTGGGCCAATCTTTCACTCACATCTCTGAGATCTAAAAGAATATCTGCCCTCAGTATAGAAAATCAACAACGGGATATCTACCTTATTATTCTCAAACAAGGAAGAATGATTGTCTCTGATTTCTGAGCCTGGGCCATTCCTCACCCTAGGCCATTGTTCCTACACTAATCAAAGTGCACCCTGGAGAGAATGTATAAACCCTAAGGAATGTATGAGTCTGGACCATTCCCCACCCTGGGCCATTCCTCCTACACTAATCAAAGTGCACCCTGGAGAGAATGTAAAACCCTAAGGAATGATTGTCCCTAATTGCTGAGCCTGGACCATTCCCCACCCTGGGCCATTCCTCCTACACTAATCAAAGTGCACCCTGGAGAGAATGTATAACCCTAAGGAATGACTGTCCGGACCATTTCCTCTATTAACCACAAGAGAAAAAGACTGTCATGTATCAACCTCCAAAACAGACCATTCCTCATGTTAACCACAATGAGAAATCGTTGTCCGGCGAGGCGGGCCAGTCTTCTTGAGTAATCCTCAAGAAGAGAGACTGCCCTAGACCACTCCCCATGTTAACCACAATGGGAATTTGTTGTCTATGATACATCAACAATCAGACTACTTCCCATGTTAACCACAATGGGAAGTCATTGTCCGTCAAAAATCTCAATCCACTTTCCGAACAGGAAAGAATCTATCCAATGTGGACTATTTTTCAAATAATTATAAATGCTTCAATAATATTTTTAGTGCTCCCTCCTAACTTGGAGAGTCTTCCCTTTCAGCTAAGGTAGTTATTTCCACGATCCCCATCTTCTCTCGGAAATATGAAAACTTTATTCTGGATAGAGGCTTCGTCGGGATGTATGTTGTCTGCTCATCAGTGGGGATATACTTGAGCTTTACCTCTCCTTCCTGGACTTTATCTCGAATAAAGTAGTATTTGATCTCAATGTGTTTCGACCTTTCATGAAACATTGGATGTTCTGATAATCTTATACAACTCTGATTATCACAATATATTATGGGCGATTATGGAATCTGATCAAATAAATCGGAGATTAACTTCCTTAGCCATACTGCTTCTGTGCATGCTTCACATGCTTCCATATACTCTGCTTCTGCTGTGCTGAGTGAGATAGACTTCTGTTTCCTTCTGGCCCAAGATATCATAGCAGAGCCCAAGCTGAAACACATACCTGAAGTGCTCTTTCTGTCTTTTGCACTTCCTGCCCCATCAGAGTCTGTGAATCCATGAAGTTGGATATCACTAGATGCGGTATATCTCAAGCCATAGTTTATTGTCCCACAGATATATCTTAGGAAATGCTTTGCAACTACCCAATTCTCTTGTCTCGGTTCCACCTGGAACTGACTTAATGTATTTACAGCAAAGCAAATATCTAGTCGAGTATTTACCAAATACATCAATGATCCAATTAGCTATCGATATAGAGATGGATCTACTAGATCAAAATCTGGGAATTTCACTTTTCTTATATCCACATTCATAGGAGTGTCCATGGACTTACAGTCAATCATTCCAAACTTCTGAAGGATATTTATTGCGTACTTTCCTTGTCCAAGGAATACCTCACCACGCTTCTGCCATACCTCTAGTCCCAAGTAATAATGTATGATACCTAGATCTTTGATATCAAATTTAGAAGCTAATTCCTTCTTACACTGGATAATGAGAGATTCTTCACCTATTATGAATATATCGTCAACATATAATAGTAGAATCACAGGTGCATTATCCACGACTTTGTAATAAAGGTTTGGATCTGCATGACTCTTGGAGAAACCAAGTCTTGTTAGATAGTTGTCCATTCTGGCATACCAGGCCCTTGGAGCTTGCTTGAGTCCATATAGATATTTCTTCAATCTGTAAATGTGAGTGTCTATGGAATGTACCTAAAACCTTTGAGGTTGTTCAATATATGCTTCTTCTTCAATTGCTCCATTCAGAAAAGCTATCTTTACATCCATCTGATGTAGATTCCATCCCATGGAAGCGACAAGAGATATGATAGCTCTGATGGAGGTATACCTAGCCACCAGAGAAAAGGTTTCATCATAATCTTCTCCCTCCTTCTGGGAGAACCCTCTGGCCACAAATCTTGCCTTGTATTTATCCACGCTTCCGTCTGCTGCATGTTTGATCTTGTATACCCATTTTGAGGTTACCATAGATTTTTCTTTAGGTCTAGGTACAATTTCCCATACCTCATTTTTCATAATGGATTGATGCTCTTCCATCATAGCTTCTTTCCATTGTCCCTTTTGAAATGATTCTTCAAATGTGGTAGGTTCTTCATCTAGAAGCTTCGTCATGTATGCTGCATAACTTGAGAATCTTTTCGGTCTTTTACTCTTCCTGAATGTTCCTTCTGGAACCTTGAGTCTTTTTGCGTCTTGTAATGTAGCTTCAATCCAAGTTGGTCATTTCTCGGTCTTTGGTATGATATCTGAATCAGTGTTTTCACATGGCTCCATAGGATGATCAAGTTGATCCTTTTCGTCATTTTCATTTTCTGTGTTTTCTTCATTAGGTTCTTCAAGCTCTTGTTCTTCTATAATTTCTTCGATGGATTTCCTAAAGGCCATCCTTTCATTGAACATTACGTCTATGCTAAATTCAATCTTGTGTTGTTCTAGAATATATATTCTATAGGCCTTGGATGAATTACTATATCCCACGAATATCCCTTCTTTCCTAAGGGTTCTAGTTTATTCCTTTTGTCCTTGGGAATATGAGAGTAAACTGGACATCCAAATATTCTTAGGTTTTCAACATTAGGTTTCTTACTTGAGAAGGCTTCCTCTGGTGTCATGTCCTTCAATATACGATGAGGACTTCTGTTCTACACACATATTGTCGTCATTGCTACTTTTCCCCATAAGAACATGGATAGACCTTGATCATTCAATAAGGATTTTATGGTTTCTTCGATAGATCTGTTCTTTCTTTATGCTACACCATTTTGTTGAGGATTATGAGGAACAGTCAGCTCCCTCCTAATCCCTGCCGATTTGCATAATGCAATGAACTCCTTTGAGGTGTATTCTCCTCCATTATCTGTTCTTAATGTCTTGATCTTCTTGTTCGTGAGGTTTTCTATTTCTGTTTTGAATTCTTGGAACTTGATGAATACTTCGTCTTTTGTCTTCAGTAGGTATAGCCACGTCTTTCTTAAATAGTCATCTATGAAGATTACGTAGTAAAGAGATCCTCCTAGGGATCTGACTGGCATTGGACCAAAAACATTTGAGTGTATTAGATCTAGGATCTCCTTAGATCTGTTGTTGCTGCTTAGGGAATGGTTTCTTGATATTCTTCCCAAGGGCACATCCCTTGCAGATTCCTTCATGTGTAGATTTCAATTTTGGTATTCCTTCAACCATTCTTCTGAGAAAAGGTAATGCTTGATAATTGATATGAGCGTACCTTCTATGCCAAAGCTCATTAGGGTTGACTTCGTCATGTACGAGAGCTTCTTCATTTTGTTTTAGTAGTCTATACAGATTTCCTTTACGACTTCCAATAACCATAGAATTCTCTATGCTGGAGTTCTTATGCCATGATAACACTTTTCCATCCACAAAGGCTATTATGTTTCCTTTGTCTTCTAGACATGATATCGATACAAGATTCTTTTCTAAACCAAGTACATATAAAACATTTCTTAAGTGAACATGGTTACCTAATTTCAACTTGACGGAGGCTTGTCCAAATCCTTCGACGGGGTAAGTGCTTTTGTCTCCAAGCTCCACTTTGTAAGATTTATTCTTCTCATTTAGATTTGAGAGTCTGGCTTGATCTCCCGTCATGTTCCTAGAAGCACCACTATCGATTATCCACATGCAATATTCAATCGTTCTAGTGAGTGTTGAGTAGTGTAAGAGAGTGATCATTTTTCTCATGTCTTCGGTTGTGTAAGGTAGCTAGAGAGGTAGTAGGGGGGCCCAGAGGGCCCATAGTGATAA
>ML779994.1:1391322-1403339 GCA_009831015.1 Picea engelmannii
ATCTTTTTAGCCAACTTTGTATAGTTTTGGCCCTTTTGATGTGCTGTGGAGTTAATCCTTGTGCCATGGATGATTGTTTTTCTGTGTTGATGATGTTGAGTTCTTGTCGCCCTGTGCGGACGAAATTTCAGTGATAACAGCAGAAGTTGACTACTGAGATGAATTAATGAGTGCCATAGAAGTTATCAGAAGATAAAAGAGGAAAACAAGAAGCTACAAGCGGAACTAGACAAGAAAGAAGACACTTAGGAATTAGAACAAATGATCACAAATTTGAAGGTTCAAATTGAAGAAGATAAAATAATTGAAGAAGCACTCAAAGAACAACTAGAAGAAAGAGACAAGATCATTGAAAATTTGGAAGCAGATATTGTCACATTAAGAAATGATCTTCAAAAGAAAAATATGCAAAACAATTCAAAAGTTTTGAATGACATTATCAGCAGTCAAAGGCATAATCATGACAAGTCTGGACTTGGATACAATCAGACAGAAAATGGATCAATCTCCAAAACAAAAGAACAAGAAACATATCCAAAAAGTTATGCAGAAACAATCAAAGGGGATAGGAAGGTATACAGAGAAAATTACAGGGACACTCCTGCACCGAGAAGATTTAGATTTCAGAATCAATGACCAATAGAAACAAATAGGTCTTAAGAAGAAGAAGGATTCATAAGAGCAACTACTTTCAGAAGATATTCAACTCCCAGGTATCAAACTATTTTTTTTTGTTTATGTTATGCATGTAATAATTTTGGACATAAATCTTTGAATTGCATAGCTAACAACAGAAACATAAACAACTTTGAAAGTCATACACAAAATGGTTATCCAAGAAGGCCTATTGAAACACAGAGAAGAAATCACAACATGTTTGAATCATTGAGCACTAAAGTGGAATGATACAAGTGTAACAAATTTGGACACATGTCCAAAGTTTGCAGAATGACAATCCCTCCTAAAGAACCACAACAGAGCAACAGCAATCACAGACAAGAACCTCAAAAAAAGACATGGATAAGAAAGTAGAATCAATACGGAAATGAAGAATGCACACTCTCTCTACAAGCTAAGTAGAAGAAACGTGGTTGGTATGTTGACAGTGGTTGTTCAAAACACACGACATGTGATAGAGACAGGTTTCTTATATTAAGAAAGGAAAGAGATGGATCAGTCTCCTTCAGAAATGATGATTCAACCAAAATCATTGGAAAATGCACAGTCAAAATTGGGAACAAGAATACAAAGGCATAAAATGTTCTAGTATAAGATATGAAACATAATATTCTAAGTGTGATTAAAATGTGTGGCCAAGGTTATAAAGCTACTTTCGATTCACAAAAGTTCGAGATAAGAAAAGAAGGTTCAGGAAAATTGATTGCTATAGCTGCGAGAACTTCAAGCAACATATATGTGTTAAGTGAAATTGGAAATGAAAAGTGTTGTCTATGAAAGGAAGATGAAAGTTGGCTATGGCACGAAAGAATGGGTCACATACATTTTGATAACCTTGTTAAATTCAACAAAAGAGAAGCAGTCAAAAAAATTTCCCAGATCAGGAAACCAACCAACACTTTATGAAAGCATTGTAAACAAGGAAAACAAACAAAGACTAGGTTCAAATCAAAGGAATATTCAATGACAAGACCACTGGAAATTGTGCACATTTATCTAGTTGGACTAACTACAACAAAGGATTTAAAAAGTGAGAAATAATTTATGTTATTAGTTGATGATTATACAAGAATGACGACAATTGTCTTTCTCAAGAATAAGTCAGAAGCTTTTGAAAACTTCAAGATCTACAAGGAAATGGTTGATAATGAAATGGATTCAAAAATCAAATGCTTGAGATCTGATAATGGAGGAGAGTTCACTTCAAATGAATTTATGGACTACTGCAACATTCATAGAATAAAAAGGCAATTCTTCGTTGCTACGACACCTCAACGGAATGGAGTTGTTGAAAGAAAGAACATGACAATACAAGAAATGGATCGAACAATGCTAATGGATTCCAAATTGATAGATATTTTTTGGAAACAAGCAGTGCATACAACAGTTCATATTCAAAACAGAGTAATACTCATAAACAACACTGACAAAAATCCCTATGAGCTATGGAAAGGAAGACCAACAAATGTGTAGCACTTTAGAGTTTTTGGAAGAAAATGCTACATCAAAAGAGAAGATGGCAGAATGGGAAAGTTTGATTCTCGTGTGGACAAAGAAGTACTTGTTGGTTACACAAGTACAAGAAAATCATATAAGTGTTAAAACCTAAGATTGAACAAAGTTGTGGAAAGCATCAACGTAACAACTGATGAAACAGGTAAACAAGAATTGAAGGAAGAAGAAAATGAATCAATGGAACATCTTAACGAAGAAGAAACAAAAGATGAAAAAGAAGGGAAAGACAGAGAGGATATGACATAAGCATAAGAACAAGTTCAACAAGTGACTCTAAAGGCACCTAGCAGACAAGAACATAAGAATCATCCTTCATATCAGATTATCGGAAACAAAGATGCAGGAGTTGAGACTAGAAGAAGAATGTGTTCACCAAAACAAACACACCTAGCACTCACATCTACGATTGAACCAATCTGTTTTGAAGAGGCCGGCAAGGATGAATTTTGGAATAAGGCCATGGATGAAGAATTGCATCAAATAGATAAAAATGACACTTGGGAATTGGTTCCAAGACCAAAGGATAAGAATGTGATTGGCACAAAGTGGGTGTACATGAATAAATTGAATGAAAATGGACAGGTTACAAGGAACAAAGCTAGATTGGTATGTAAAGGATATGCATAGGTTGAAGGAATCGGCTTTGAAGAGACATTTTCCCCAGTTGCCAGAATGGAAGCAATCCGATTGCTTTTAGCTTATGCATGCTCAAAAAATATTAAAGTGTATCAGATGGACATAAAATCATCTTTTCTTAATGGGGAACTTGAATAAGAAGTCTACATTGAACAACCAGAAGGATTTCAGTTGTCAAAGAACGTGGATTATGTGTGTAAATTAAAGAACGTCTTGTATGGTCTAAAACAGGCTCCTGGAGCATGGTACTCTAGACTGAATAAATATCTACAACAGACAGGGTTCAGAGAAGGAAGTGCAAAAAACAACCTCTACATCAAGGTAAGTCAAGATAGTATTTTATTAATTGAAGTTTATGTTGATGATATTATTTTTGGTAGTGATAATGACAGGTTAAGGCAGAAGTTTGCAAAGGATATGCAGAATGAATTTGAAATGTCATTACTTGGAGAACTATCCTTCTTTCGGGGACTTCAGATACGTCAAAGAAACCAAGGAATTTTTATTTCTCAAACCAAGTATATCAGAGAAATGATAAAGAGGTTCAGAATGGAAGATTGCAAACCAATTATCACTCCCATGCAAACCAATTTCAAGTTAAGAAAATATGATGATTCAAAGCCTACAGATCAGAGGCAATACATGTCAATGATTGGTAGCCTACTATATGTGACAACATCTAGACCAGATGTAATGCAGGCAATTGGACAGGTGGCATGATTTCAACCAGCGCCAAATGAATCACATTTATTAGCAGTGAAGAGGATTTTTAGATATCTCAAAGGAACATAAGAGTTTGGATTATGGTATCCAAAAGGAAAGGATTTATCACTTATTGCCTACACGGATGTAGATTGGGAAAGTTGTATTGATGACCGACAAAGAACCAGTGGAGAAACGTTCCACTTGGGTGAGTGTTTAGTATCATGGCTAAGCAAGAAACAATCACCAATATCTTTATCTATAATCGAGGCAGAGTATATTTCAGCAGCAACATGTACACTGGTTCTTTGGATGAAAAACACTCTGACAGATATACAGGTTGAGTATGATGATCCCATTCCAATATATTGTGATAATACAAGTGCCATTAGTATCTCAAAGAACCCGGTGATGCACTCCAAGATGAAGCACAGTCCAATCAAATATCACATTCTACGGGAACATGTTGCAAAAAAGAACATCAGAGTTGAGTATGTGGGCACAAAAGAACAAGTGGTAGACATATTTACAAAACCACTTCCACGGGAAGCCTTTGAGTATCTTCACCAGAGACTCGGAGTTATTTATACTCCAAAATGAATTCTTTTGAATGTTTATCTTATATGTCTTATATGTACACGAGGAAGAACCATAAAGAGGAAAGTTCAGTTAGGGGGAGAAACCCCAGATGGAAAAATACCTTTGCCATTGATGACAAAGGGGGAGAGATTTATCAGATGCAGAGGACAGAGGCATGGTTCCAAGGGGAGCATGAGCGATATAACTTCAGTATTTCATGACATGATTTCATTATTGCATCAGATTATTTCCATCAATGCCAAAGGGGGAGATTGTTGATTAAGGTTGGTTTTCATTGATGTCAACCCTTGAAGAAAGTTCAGTAACACAAAGGTTTGGGTAATGGAACCAATTTTGTTTGATGTATAATGGTATGAGTTTCAATATTTTTGAAGCTAATACTATTATATACGGGTATTACATGTCATGTCAATTCTGGTGGTATGTGTAACGTCAAATAACTCCTCACGGTTAGAGAGTTATGGCCATGTGAAGTTAAACAACCCTCATGAGTAATCTAGAAGCCCCAAAAGGTCAAAGTGGTTTAGGAGATTTTTAGAGGGTAAATAATAAAATTAAGTGATGAGTGTACTATAATTCAAAGTGAATACAAAAGAAATTATTTAAATAATACAGTTAATGGATAAATTACTATGTTGACAAGTGATTAGAAGTGGGTTAGCCCTAAAATAAGGGAAGTGGTTTAAGATGGTTAGAAGGTAACCCCTTGAGGTAAAGTGAAGTGATGAGTGCACTATAAGTCAAAGTGGATACACAATAAATTATTTAAATAATAAAGTTAATGGATAAATTAGTAATTGGACAAGTGGTTAGAATTTGGTTAACCCTAAAATAAGGAAAATGTGTTAAGATGGTTGAAAAGTAACCCCTTGAGGAAGCTAAATGAAAGTATAAATAAGAGGAAAGGCTCTGTCATTTTAATAACACTTGAGCATATTGAATATCTATAGGTGACTGAGGTAACCAAAGGATATTTAAGCTGAATTTCAGAAAGAAGGTGAAGTAAAGAAGGCCGAAATTCAAGGGAGGATAAATTCTTTTGATGATGCTTTCTAAGGTATGTTATTTATAGGTCATCTCACCATTTGTGCAATAATTGTTTTTCTAAAATGATTCAGACTGTGAAATTGATAGGCCATTGAGAAAACATATCCAAGTAGTTTTGGTACAAATTTCATCTTGTGGGTCATTGTATTTTTGGAGTTACACTCCGTGGAAAATAGGGTTTGTGGCTAGTTCTGAAACTAGTCTAAAACAAGTGTTTTGGGTAAAAACGTCATAACTTCTTCATAACAGATCCAAATTAGGTAAGACAAAATGTGTTGGTCAGAGTACTGTCTGTAGTATTCTGTGTAAAATATTCAGATCCATACAACAAAAAATCTGTGTGAGGAATGCTCTAGAAATTCGCTCTCTAGAATAAGCCAGAATTCAACAAGGTATGCCATTTTTGCTATAACTCCTTTTCTGAGAGGTTCCAGGTAGTGTCACCTAGAGGAATTGCATAAAAAACACTAAAGAATATTGTGTACTATTTTCAGATATTTATTCATTATAGGTACATAGTTATGATTATTTCAAGTTAGGGTTGTTGACTAATCCAAAACTAGTCATGTGAGACTAAAGAAAAGTTTGATGAAAATGATAGTCTCTTGTTGTTAAAGTTAAGGAAGGTTTGCAGGTATGTGATCATATACACCAGGTCTATTACAGAGTTACAAATCAAAATTGGATGATGAATTTGATGAGGAATTTTGGTTGAGGTACATGTTGAGTACATGGTTGAGACAAGTAATTGATGAGTTGGCACATACATGAGGTGTATAGATGATGATGTTGGTACATATTTATGAGTCATAGTTTATGAGTAGTTGATAAATGATTGGTAAATACTTGGTACATGGTTGGATGCACTTATTTAAGGTACATGTTGATTACAGGTTATTTGGTACATGTTGGTGCATGGTTGATGCACTTATTTATGGTACAAATTGATTACAGGTTGAGGTACAGGTTGATGCATGGTTGATGCATGGTTCAGGTTTATTGGTACAAGTTGTTTGGTTCAGGTTTATTGGTACATGTTTACATCAGTATATCTCACAGTGATAGTGTGACAGTGGTTCCATCATTCTACTTCTACTTCAGTGTGGTTGAATGGGGCAAGGACAGGTGGTGGTAGCCACCTTCTAGTTGTAGCTGGAGATCATAGGGGGTTATAGCCTCCTTCTAGTTGTAGCCAGAGAATTGGGGAGTTGTAGCTTCCCTCAGGTTGTAGCCTGAGAAACTAGGGGGTTGGAGCCTCCTTCCAGTTGCAGCTGGAAAACAAAGGAAGTTGGTGCTTCCAATGAATGTAATTCTTCAAGACATATAAGAAAAAACATTCTGTGTTTTTCTCTCACTTTGGGTTTCCACGTAAAACACTGGTGTATTGTGTATGTGTATGATTTTTCATTTGTTCATTGCTTATTTACTTTGCAATTATTGGATGATAATGCTACATTGATACAATACTTGGATTATATGGTTAAAAAAGATTAGATTGTTCTATTACTGATTCACCCCTCGTCTCAGTAATCCAAAAAAGTTTTCCAAACTTCGATCTATGTTAGGAGTTCAGGAAGTTTTCATTAAGTGGGGATAGGCTCTAATGCCTCCTTCCTTCCCCTATTGTGTCACTATTGTAAATCCTTCAATCCTATGCCAAGTTTTCTTAAGGGGGGATGTTATGATATTTAGACACTTAGGAGTTAGTTAAGATCTACTTGGGATAATGTGTCATTAGGTAAAAGTGTGTTTTTATAGTATGCATTAGTATGCATTTGTAGTTAGGAAATCCGACGATCACGATATGTTCCCGACATAGAGTGATCTAACGGTTCATATTCTCCTCGGTCTTAATGGCCATTGATCTGTGGCTTAACACTTGATTGGTCCATGATCTCTATTTAAAGAGCAGCGAGGGTCATTTTTCGATGATAGATTGTGAGAAACTCTCTTGTAAAATCTCTCTTTAATCTCTTTCTTTTGCATTAATAAACTACTCCAAGTGGCTGCATTCACTGGGGTCGTGGAGGTTTCCCTGTAGGGGTTTTACCACGTGAAAACATCAGTGTGTTTATCTTTGTTCTGGTTATGTGAGTGGTTACTGAAGGTGTTCGTCCTCTGTTGGTATACCTGTGTTGTCGAACAAAGAACATGCCACTGATATCAAACACAATCGCACTTGTCCCTCATCTTTGACAGAACATTGAAACAAAACTAAACATCACACGTGTATTGAAGACGCCAAAATTCTTGCCAAAATAGATCACTATCACAATAGGAAATTTAGGGAAGCCATCGAAATTGAAAAAAAAACTAACAATCTAAACAGAGATGATGGATGGAAAATTAGTCAGAATTGGATCCTAACACTAACCACCAGGACTGATTCTAGAAGTTAATTAATAAATAATATTTTTTTTTAGGTTTTATATTTTTAGATTTCATATTTTAATAAGTTGGCTCTTCATAAAAAACTTTTCATGTATTTATACACTTGATTTATCATTTTTCCTTCATATCTCAAAAATGTTTCCTCATGATGGACCACATTGGTTTGGTCCGAAACGTAAAAAATAAAAAACCAATGTGATGAATCCAAAAGAACTGCCTCATCATAACAATGGTCGCAAAAGTCTTAGAACATAAATAACTTATTAGTTGTTTTGTCGTAGAGTTTGGCTTAGTGTATTAACTCTCCTTGACCACTAAATTTCAATTTGAACTCACAATTTCACTTGCATTTATGATTGTAATTTCTATAGCATCATTCATGTTTTGGAATTGGTAATGGGATGCTAAACAACCTAGCTTTCAAGTTTTGGGTTTTCAAATTGGGATGCTAGATAAGTCAAGGCAATGTGAAATGAAATGTTGGTTTTTGCATGAGTATTTAGATAGTCATATTTGGTGTAGTTATCCAATGGCTTAGATTTCAAGTGAAACTTGATAACTAATATTCACTGCTATAAAGAAGCCAATCAACCCATCACTCATTTTCCCTCATTTTCTCCACTTTGATTGGGAGAGAGGAGCATAAAGGTAAAGGTTCAACCTGTAATTTGTGAATCATGTTTGTACAAAGAACTTATATTAAGTTCCAAGTAACTTGTAAGTATTTATATTAACTTATTTTACCCTTAGATTTTCTTTTGGATATTTTTCCTTCTTTTTTTGCTTTTTTTGTTTCATGGCACCCAAAAATATACCCTATGCAACCCCTTTAAAACTCTTTGCACATGCTATATGAAACCCTTTAAAATCTATCTACAATGCTAAAAAAAAGTAAAAGGAAAATGCTTTGACTTCTAAAAGACTCAACATCCAACATTTATTCATGATTCAAATATCATCCATTATTAGTTATCTGAATGTTAAACTCCATTGCATCACATGGCTAACCAAACTTCATTGCATCACATGACTAACCTTTTCAACTACTCTTCCTCCATTATTAGTTATGTGAATATTAAACTCCATTGCATCACATGACTAACCTTTTCAACTACTCTTCCTCTGCACCAATCTTGCATCCATGATCGAGTGATTCTTGTATTTATTGTATTTAAGATCCACCATCCTACAATTATTATTCTTATCATTTCTATTCATCCTATCTAATGGTTGTCTCAACATTGGGATGAGATATTATCATGTTCTTGTGAAGAAAGTTGTGCATAAAAGAAACCATAGAAGACTAAACAAAACAATGGTGACAATAATAGTAGTTAATGCACCCATGTTGGGGTCATAAGATATGGCCTACATGGTCCTTCTTGAGAACAAATCCAATTCAGAGGTTCCATTATCTATGGAGAGATTAACCCTTTTGAACTTTTTAGATTTTAAGCAATATTTTTTTTAAACTAAAATTATTGAACTTTATCTATTATATACACAAATATTTATTTAAAGTTTTTAACCAAGTTTTTCAAATATATGTCCAAGTTTTTAGCTTTCAAGCAACATTAGTAACACATTAGCCAAATATTAAGCAAATTAATAACAACACATTAAAATAATCCTTTAAATTAAAACTTCTTTAATATCAATGATAAATATGGTTACAATTTCTACTTTTACTTTTTACCATAAAAATATAAATCATAATTTAAAAATAAAAAATAAAAGATATCTCTTATTATTATTTTTAATTTATAATAAAGTTAATTCTTTGAGTTAAATTTATCTTGAATTATTTTCTAAAATTTGTTTATTATAATTGATTATTTATAAGAATGATGTTGCAACTTCTACTTTTGTATTTGTTTTTTAATTTTTTTCTTATACAAATCACATTAATGCTTTATTAACAATGAATCATGATATATAAAAATAAAAACATTATAATTTCAAATTATTAAAATAAAAATTATCATTATAATAGAAAAAACAAAAAACATAAATCACTAAAATGATTAATATCATTTTAATATTATTTTATCAAAATTGTAGAACTTTTGAACGTTTTAATATTTTTTAAAACAAATCTACAATTTATAGAACTTTAAAGAAATTCTATACATCTCTTCCAAAAAAAAATATTTTTTTTTATTTTTTTCTTATACAAATCACATTAATGCTTTATTAACAATGAATCATGATATATAAAAATAAAAACATTATAATTTCAAATTATTAAAATAAAAATTATCATCATAATAGAAAAAACAAAAACATAAATTACTAAAATGACTAATATTGTTTTATCAAAATTGTAGAACTTTTGAACATTTTAATATTTTTTAAAACAAATGTACAATTTATAGAACTTTTAAGAAGTTCTATACATCTCTTTCAAAAAAAAAAATTACAAATTATGGAACTTTTATAAAGTTCTAAACCTCTCCTCCAAAAAATAATTACAAATCATGGAACTTTTATAAAGTTTTAAATCTCTCTTCTAAGAAAAATAATTACAAATTATGGAACTTTTATAAAGTTCTAAACCTCTCTTCCAAAAAAAATAATTACAAATTATGAAACTTTTAGAAAGTTCTTAATTACAAATTATAGAACTTTTAGAAAGCTCTATATATCTCTTCCAAAAATAGGAAAAGTTCATTGTTTCTAACTTCACCATAGAACCAAGCTTCAGGAGTATATATAAATTTTCTGAATTTTTTTGAAGCTTCTTCAGTTTCTATGGTAGATAATGTTACAACTTCCACATTTTTCTTTACTCTCTTATTTTTTTCTAAATTCTCTAATATCATTGAACAACCAAATACTCTTAATTTTTGAAGTCTACTAAGACTTACATAACTTTCTGGTAAGGTCTTTAATGCTTCACATTTCATTATGGTAAATAATTTAAGTGAAGACATTGCACCCTCTTCTACTATTGGCAACTCTTCCAACTCATCAAGCTCAGCTAATGAAAATACCTCCAACAAATAAAATGCCCCAGGCTGACCAAATTCTTTAGAAAAATTCTTTAACTTAGGACACTTAAAAATATCTAATTGCCTTAAACTCTTAAGTCTATGTAGATCCGGAAGCTCTTCCAACCTAAAGCATTTGAACAATTTAAGATGACTCAAATGTTGAAAATGAAGCGACGTACTCACCATTTTAACCACTTGAGGGCAGGTTAACCGTAACCTTTTCAACTTTGACATGTGAACCATATCTCCAGGTAAACTTTCCATCATTGTAAGTGTCAATATAAGTGTCTCCATGTCACCCATACGCTCAAATGTACCCTCCCGGATTGTCTCTCCATTGTTTTGTAGCACTAACTTTTTTAAATGTATCAAAGTGCCCAAATCATTGATGGAGGCCACGTTTTTGCTTTTCTTCTTCTGCTCACCGATGGTCCACACGCTCTTGCAATCACGGATGTCTAAATACTGCAGAGAGGTAAGCTGGTAGAGACTCCGAGGTAGACAATGTAGATCGTTGCAACCGTTGAGGCTTAGATACTTTAAAGATCTCAACTTGTGGATGTTGAATGGCAATTCAGTGATGTTAGACAGAGAAACATCAAGGGCTTCTAGACTTACGAGATTTGTAAGCGATGCAGGCAGCCTTGTTATGGGCACGTTTCTTAATCTTAGGCACAACAGCTGTTTCAAGCACCCCACACTCTCTGGCAATGATTTCAGGGACGTGCCACTCAAATCAAGTACCTTAAGTGAGACCATGCTCCCCATCACCTTTCTTGGAATTTCCGGAATGTTCAAATTTCCATTCATTAACAATGAGCAGATTTCTGGAGCTCTCCATGACTCCGGAAGCGAACTCAATTCGTTCTCATTCAAGAAGATGCGAGTGCGACCTGAACATTCATTTTCATTCAACACTGTCAACCGCCTACCTGCGCGGCAATAGAAATTTTCTTCCCGCTCAGCAATTTGTATTGCCAAGTCACGCAGCACGTCATGCACCCTGAAACGGACCACGCGCCCATCGACGTCCCTCAAGGTCGGTTCGATCAAACAACGATCGGCTAGAATGTTCACGTAAATTCTTCCCGTCTCCAATGGGTCGTGGTCATCCTGCAGATTCTTTCGTTGAAGCAGACCTTCTCCTATCCACAACGGGATCACTTCCTTTTCAACTGAGATAATTTCGTCTTCCACGAAGGCTGCAGCTGAGTATAGAAAACACAATTGCAGATTAACATCATACCTGCCCAGTGCATCGTAACTCCACCGTAGCCGATCATTGAAAGCTTGAAGGTCTTGGCTGCTGCCTTTTGGCAGACTCCGGACTGCCAACTCCCACTCTTTTGCATCAGTAATTCCTGACATTGCTCTCCCTACTGCTTTGATTGCAAGGGGAAGCCCTCCACAGTTTTCACAAACGAGCTTGGCCGTGCCCTCGTCGATGTTTGGTGG
>ML779995.1:34390-66943 GCA_009831015.1 Picea engelmannii
ATTAATCATAACTCCCCCTTCCTCTTCCTCCTTATTTCTACATTCTTTTTTTTATATTTATTTTTTCTTCTACCTTCATTTCCTTGTCTTTTTTTCCTTCCTTTTTATATTTTCCTAATCTATAAATTGGTGTGGACATTCCACAAGAAAGACAATCAAAATATATTAGAATATACTATTACATATATAGTAATATCATAAAAGATTTAAGAGTTAGCTCAATATGTTGAACTGTCCACCCAAGGCATGTTGCTAACTGGGAGGCTTTATGTCACAAGTTCAAATCCAATCAATCCCCTATGGTTTATGTCCAACTTCTATTGCTACTAGTGATTTATCTACACTCCATCCAAATATTTTAGTAAGGATAGGGGAATCCCACAAGATTTTCCTTTGAAAAAATATAGTGGTATTATACTCTACTATGTGGTGACTAATTGTGATTAATATCTAATATTATAATCATGCCACTTTCATTGTGAAAATAACTAAGAAAATAAGAACCCCAGAAATTAACTCCAACAAGAAATAAGGTTTTTGATTTTTCATATTTCAAATGCAAGATACAAACAAACATTAGCTTACTATGGAGAAAATAGTCATTTTGGCCTATGATATGTTTCTACAAGGTCACATTATTCCTCTTTTTTACGTTGATATCCCACTCTTGTGCACTTCTTAACATGGAACCGAAAATCATTACAAATCGAGTGGGAACTCTTTTCTCTCCTAGCATCTAATTTTTTAACATATCATCTTTTCCATTGGGGTCAAGTTTAGTGTTTTAACATCCCATAATTCTTTATTAGGGTTAGGTTCTTATTTCGTACCCTAGGTATTGATTAGATTTAGCGATAATTTTTCATCTCCCAACCCCCAATTAGCTTAGGGATTTCTACCCCATAAAATCTTCTTGAAGGTCTACACATGAGTATCCCCATGTATGTGAGTAGTTGTTGCTAACATGGCATCCACTTAATGTTGTAGTGTTTAGAGCATATTTATGACCAATGCGCTTTGGACCATTTTCAAATCTCTCGATGAGAAGAAGAACATCGAGGGGATGAGAGATACATTAACAAAACTTTAGTGGCGAAAGGGTTCATTTAATGGCTAAAGTAGGCTCAATAAGATGAAAGCATTCCAAACCCATTGCTTTAGATCTAACTAAACTCATTTTAGTTTTTAATACAAAGAAATATAACCTAAAATATTGTGAATGATTAAAAATCCTTATATATTTTTCACAAAGGTGCATAGAAGTGAGGATATTAAGTGAAGGTGGCATAGAGGCATGCCTTTATAATAGTATGGCATTCACGTTTATCAATACATGTCAATGTCAATGTATGTATGTGGTGTACAACACACAAGAAGTCAGAGTCACGCCTTTGCATTTTTAATGGAAGAAGCACAAAGCCTATCTTGTTACACAACATCCCGCCATGGTGATGACGCGTACAATCTCACCTTCACTAAATCAAATGTTTATCCAATAATGACATCATTTTCAAACTTCTGTCGAATTCAACGCTTCGAAAAATATTTGTTTATAAAATTTATTTTAATTATAAATTACGATTTTAAAATTACATTATATTTTTAATAATTTAAACAATTAAAAATATAAATTAATCAATATAATATATTATTTAAATAATTTAAAAATGGACTACCCAAGAGATTAAAAAAAAGTGGTTCTCCATGTCATTTTATTTTTTTTAAGCTCTTCTGAGTCTTGGGGGGTTCAATGCCCTCCAATATATTAAATCATAAAAATCTATTTAAAAATTATAGAACTTGTCATCATTAAACACACAATACAATGTAGGGAAGTGCACGCGAAATTATTCTGTGAAATACACATACTATTTTATTATAGTATAGTTGTCATAACACAGGCTAAGATATATGCAGCATGGGTCTCGCAACACTCCAAAGGAGTTGATTAAGTCGTAGATAAATCAAAAACTTCTTGGGAAGGTTATTTTTTAAATATCAAAATCCCTAAAAATGAAATTTTATGAACAAAGTCTATTAATTAAACGAAACTACAAAATATTGGAGGAATTTTCATAAAAGAATGGGAGGAACTCTATCTCAAGGGAGAACTTTATCCTAGGTTTTGACCTATTTCGAAACCACTACATAATCTAAGAAGAAAAAAAACACTACAAAACTTAACTTAAAATTAATATAAAAAAATCAATGTAAATAAGTGGGAAAAAATAAATTGGATAAATATCATTCATGGTTATTCATAAATTTCATTGTGAAATTAGGAGTTGGTCAATTCCCAAAACATCATGGAATGAAAGAGTCTCTCGCTTTTGTGAAAATGGTTGAAGATGAAAAACACTTTCTCTTGAACTATCTAACCTATACCTAAATTAGATCTCAATTTCAAAAAATAGATTTGTCACACTATCCATCTTCCGAACCTTTTAACTCAACAAAGCTATAATGATCTTAGAACGTTTCTCTTAATGTTTTTTGAACACATAAAAAAAATTCTAAATAATTCCAAATAATTCTTTACCTTCCTAAAATCCTATTAGATCTTAATGAATGTTAATGTTTATCTCAAATTTAAACAAATTTGTAAATTTTTTGTTTACATATTAAATAAAATATTTAATAAAGTGTTGTTTATTCATGGTCTTAACTTTAAAATTAATATTTATAATTTAATTTTATATAAATTAAAATTAAAAAAAAAAGAAAGTATTTTGATCATCATTGGCTAATACAAAACGATTCGACACTTTTAGATGTCATTGTGATGATTTTATTATAACTAAAAATATACTATTATCATCACGCCTACGCCTAACCAGTAATGAAATACTTTAGTGTGGCCCGCAACTTTGGATAATATATATGTTAAATGCTAGCACAACCACAATTACGTGGCTGATTAACGCCGAAAGGCATATTAAAACGAAACGCCATCAGCAAAAAAATGAAATGAAACGCGACCAGCACAGAAATGCGGCCACCACTCTGTGCGAATATCTTAATATTTTTTAATAAGTAAACGTGGCAATAAGTTAGTGAACACAGTAATTTTTAAACACGATTAGGTAAATGTAAAAAAGTAAACATATAAACGGATGTCTTTATAATAGCTCGGAAGTTAATGGATGAAATCAGAGCCATTCATTTATTGTGACGACTATGAATATTCTAGGCATTTTTAATCTCGTCCATAGAAAACGTATTAAGAACTAAAAACCTATTAAATGTGCCCATTGTCAATAGGTGTACGCCTTTCGGCGTAAAAATAGAATTTATCCCATCGTCAATAGCCCTCGTAACATGCAAGATCTGCTTGAGTGTCCTTGCATGGTGCTTCTCCTCATAATTCCATCAAACATGTAAATGAGTGCAAGAATTGACAGACATATCCCAAGAATGGGGACTTTTCATGTCAAGATTGAGAGTTTTCATTGTGATAAATCCTGGAGTTATCTAGAGGATCAACTAAGTTGCTCAAGATCTGTTCGTATTATCAACTTGAAGTGAAAGAAAAAGTTGCTTCTCCCAACGAGTTCCATGGCTATTCAAGGCGTTCTGCTATATCTCCCTATCATGATAGCTTCTCTAAGGTGCCACTTTCATATTCAACTCACCAAATATATGAACATTTAACATTTATGGCCCCAAGGAAATCAACAATTTTGGTTATATATGTGTATATGGCTTCCCTCATAAACCATTATATCTTTGTTTATCTTCATCGTTGGTTTGTTTTTTAACACCAAACTGATTAGAGAAGAATACAGTTCCAAGGTGGAGAAGATTGGAAAGACTATAACTAAATTTATTATAGGGTGAGTGCACAAAGTTGGTGGATGAAAAAGTGGCAAGGGGGTCAGTAGAAACACACAATCACAGGAATGCACACGCATTCCTCCTATTGTAGGTTTGGAAAATCTCAAACCTCCACTCAACGTGCCACATAGGCACGTTGACAGGAACATGTGTGCGTTCCTAAGAACACGTGCACGTTCCTAAGAATGTGTGCACATTCCTCTATCATGCCCTTTTTTAAGGGACCGCGGGCGTGATCTTTCCACCATGTCCAAATCAAGATATGATGTTTTCCCCTTCATTGAGAAAAGAGAGAGGAACAAAACAACAAGCAAAGACAAGATCTTGTCATTGTGTTCAAATCAAGCCAGGTATGCTTGATTTCACTTATTTTCCTCTTTTATTCAATTAATTTAATATATTCTAAAAGAATCTAAATTAGATAAATTTCTAATCTTCTAGAAATCTCAAATTGTCATAGTGTTCACAATAGCAAATGGAAATCTATTATGAATATAAAATAATACATGCATGTGCATGTGGCTATTTTATTGTTTTATTAATTTCTTAAAAAATTTATTGATGTTTTTTGTAATTTTCTATTTTAATTAAAAAAACTGACCTAATTTATATGTCATGCCTTATTAAATTGTAGCAGATATTTTTAAGACGGAACCCTGAGACAATGACAACCTCCCACAAGCAAACCAAGGTGAGGAAAACCCCAACCCACCACAACCACCAAACATAAACACACAAATTGATTAGGGGTTGGCCACGCTGAGATCACTTGTCAATGAATTAAGGGGCACAAGAGAACCTAGCCAAGAGTCCTTGGCCACTTCAATGGATGTCATTGTGAGGTCCATTGCAAGTGCTCAAGGGAAATTAACTTATATTTCTGAATATAGGGCTACAATGTTCGAGTTTTACAGAAATGGAATGAATATAAAATAGGTTAGAGACTTGGATATTTCAAAACAAGATCTGATGTCTCTTTTTATTGATCCTCGAACTAGACAGCAACCACCTGTCAACGAAAAAAACATTTGTATGGACTAGTGCATCCACCCTCAGTTTAATTGTAACTGGATGGATAGGTGGTTCATGGTATTTGATAAACCTCCCTACAATAACATAGAGGTGCCTTTATATATTTTGAGAAAATTATGGCCAAAATTTATTTTGGGTCACCATGTGAACTATTTCAACATTGGTGATTTCCAAGGGGTGGGTGGAGGGTCCGGATAGGACCGAGTATGTGCTAGGAATGATCTCATGTTAGGTCCTCATCCCCCCAGGTGAAGGCCTAACCCGCCTTCCCATCATCCTCCCATTGCAGAGGGCTTGCAGTAGGAACATGTAGCTCTATCATCCTTGACTCAGAGTCTAGTGCAACATGGTAGTTTTGTTGCACTATCTTAGTAGGAGGTGCATGTTGGTGACATTGACAGAAGGGTTGAACCTTCAACCCCTATAGAAGAGTGCAGCGAGGAGAGGGAACATGGATAGAAAAACCGTTCATGTGAGACTCACATATGCTCGATTTGTAGGAAGACTTACTATGGGCCTGTGGAAGCTAGTGGACACCATAGCTTCATGGAGGAGGTTAGTATCTTAACCATATCTATGTTCTTCATCGTTATATATTTATATAGTATTATGTGTATTTATTTCAATATTTTATTGTATGATTTTTTGCAGTTGCTATACCTGTATAGAATACCTTCTACGTTGATAAATGCATCAATGTATTTCTCCACCACTGATGCAGCAGTAGAGACAACCTACTCATTAAGTGTACCACATACACGTGTATTTGTCACATTTCATAAATTCACCATAGTGATTTCTGTATTTCATGGCATCCTCAAATTTATAATGTTCTTGTGTTTCTACATGTTGTGGGACCAAGCGGTGTTGAGATATGTCCACCTAGGATGGACAAGTCACCTGCTTCACGGGTATCACGCGTTGAGTTAAATCTCATTTAAATATCAATTTTGTTTTATTTATGTTGTTGAATTTTACTATTGGGTACTAATAACGATATTATTAATATGTATGCAGATTGTTGATATTTTTGCTAGTTATAGTACTAGTCCATTCCTTGGGGCCATGAATTTTGGGTTACATTTTTCCAGGTCAAGGGTTCTGCCATCACTTGTACAACCTGTGGGGGTTCATCACTTCCCACCCCCACCATATTTCATATTCCATTTATCCTCAGTGGATGCACCTGTAGGCCACCCATCCACACAACCTCTTCCATCGCATCCATTCATAGTGGATGCACCCGTATGCCACCCACCCCCACCACCATTTCCATATGTGCCATCCACTAAGGATGCCACAATAGACGTTTCCTCGAAGTAGGTTGTACATCCTAGCATTCCACCTGCTAGCGAATCTCCATCGATTCTCGAGATATTCACGGTGAGATAATGTGTTGATGATCATATTTTTTATGTATAATGAATGGAAATGATTTTATGCATATTTGTTTAAATTTCATGATTTGATACTTGTAAATGATGCAGGGTGGCATCAATGAGAGAATAGGGTCACAGAGGAGGGTAACACCCTTGTGATTGTTAGTACCATATGCGGTGAGTTTTCTTATGTTGAGTTACAAAGCATCATTTTGTAAGTATTTGAATTCATTGTGGAAAAAACTTATAACAATGTTTTTTTTTTGTGTAGTCTCTGAAGCGACGAACCACGCCCAGGCGCAAAACCACTTGAGGTGCTTCTTCGAGCAAGAGAAGAAAGATCGATTTATGGGATGCTCTTGAGGGTGGCGAGGGTGGTAGTGGTCAATGAGTGACCAATGACTGACATTTTGTATCTAGGCCACCATATGACAATTTTTTATGTTAGGACACTTTTTGTCATTTGGTATATTGGGCATGATGTCCCATTTTTAAAAAAATGTACAATTTAGACGATCTATATATATTCAACATTGTCTAAATTGTACATTTTTTTTAAAATCACACACACACACATTTCATGGCATGCTTTTTATAAATCTCATTGTTTCTGCATTTAATGTTGATGAATGTATGAATTTCAAAGTGTTTTGATTTCCACTCTTTTATGTTATATACGAAATTGCAAGAACTAAATCTAATCTAAATGGATTTAAAGAAATCTATTCTCAAAATATAACTCTTAGAAATAGTAAATAGAAACAACTATACATCTTAATTCTTCTAAGAACTAATTTCAGATAAAAATATCGCTACAAGGATATTCCTAGGAAACATAGATTTACATTGTTTTATAAAGGGAGAAACCTACATTAACATCATGAGCATGAACATGAACATAATAATCCATGAGTTGGAATCAATGCACACTTTGGGATTATGGATGGCTTTGGGATAATGAAGACATGATGAGAAGATGAAATGCCAAACTCAAAATCTCCTATAACCTTCAATTTAAGATATCTTAGTATGATAATTTGAATATTTTTTTTCAATAGTTGGAAGAAGAAATTCATACATCGAAAGATAGAAGGATCACTTAACACATCGATGTATATTTCAATGAGTTTGTAGATTCAATAACTTACATTTAACTAATGAAATCTATAATTACATTTACAATATTCAATAAATCCACTTATTATAGGAGATGTTTGTTGAAGACTATACAAAGATATTTTATGTTCTAGCAACTATTTCCCAAAATTTGGATAGATTTATGAAATTTTGATGAAATGAAATAATTTTTTTCTCAATTTGGTTGAGTGTTCAAATATATTTGGAGTGTATTATTGCACTAATCGTTATAATAATTTATTTAATTTGATTAATTACTTTTTAAAGTGTTAGGAAGTCTATGTAAGTAAAAATAGTTCATTTTTTTCTATGGTGATTATAAATACTTGTGTTACTCATTAATGAAGCTATTATGGTGGAAAATATTGCTAAGTTCTAAATCCATATGCAATTAATGGTTCTCAAGGACCTATATTTGACGAAAGAGTGAAGGCTCATCCTAGTTAAGACTCCAGGAACCAATAATAAGAATCATGTAGGCTAACATAATCACAATATAAATAAGAGGGTTGAAACCTCACATTACTCTATAAAAACTGAAGCATGGTTCATTATAATGGAAATCAAAACATGCTACAAGAGCTTGTTAATATGAAATCAACACATAAAATATAAGTGCACAACAAATCCTCACATTAAATGAAAATATACCTCAAATTCTACATTAAGCTTGCCAAAATGTTGTACAATGTAGCCCAAGAGGTGTTGGAATACAGTGAGGGGGGTGGGGGGGTGAATTAGTATTAGCACAATTATCACTTTTAACCACAGTATATAATCTTCAATTTAATCAGCAGTATATCAATGTATCAATCAACAGTATATCGTCAATGTATCATGAGCACATAAACATAAGCAACATCACATCAAATACACAGTACACCAGAATTTACATGGAAACCCAAATGAGAGAAAACCACAAAATGCTTTCGTATATATCAAAGATTACATTCATTGGAAGCACCAACTTCCCAATTCTCCAGCTACAACTGGAAGGAGGCTATGACCACCTATTTATAGGCTCCAACCTAAAGGAAGATAAAAATCCCTCAATTCTCTGGCTCCAACGAGAAGGAAGTTACAACCCCTTGATTCTAAGGCTCCAACCTGAAGGAAGCTCCAACTCCCTGAGTTCTCTTACACCAACGAGAAGGAGGAACTACTACATTTGTACCCAAAATACGATGGCTAATTTGTCTGAAATTCAACAATTATGTGTCTATAATCCGACAATTTTTTTTTTTTAAGCATCGGTGGCACGTCGTTGAATAATCGACAAACAAAATCATTCATCGATTCATCGACACATATCCATCTAAGATCCTACTGCATTTCTTGAATATTTAATATCTGTATCCATCAAATATCTGACCCATATGTTGTCAGTTAACCGCCTCTTAAACACGTCGAACCCATGGTAGGGTCATCAATAATATGACACGTACAACCATCGTGGTTATTGCCCAGTCGTCGAAGGATGCCCCTCATGGCCACTTATTAATCTGACACCTTCATCCGTCAGAACTATAACAAATCCATCAGACTCAAGTTCTTTGGAGTCAAATATCTGATGGGAATAATTTGAAAAAAAAAACAAATAAAATACCAAAATGGTATATATACCCATGGATAAAGAGACATCAATGTGCCTGTGAAGACACATTAATGTCATGCAAAGTGACAACTTCATTATAAAGATGAAAAACCTACTCATTTATCTTAGCAATGGTTTATTCCTTGGAAATAAGCTTCCCCTACCTTTATTTTTCTATATGGTGTATTTGAAGAAATAATTCTTCCTCTCCATCAAGGGAATTAATCATTTCCCTTCAAATATTATTCATTTCTATGCTTATTTGATTAGATAAGTCAACTTCCTACTATTTGAACCACTTATTACAAATGATTTTTGACTTGGTTAAGAAACATGACAAGATGTACTAAGTTCACAATCCGACTTCCTCAAATATTTCAATTGGCTTCAAAATCAACCAATAAAAGATATTCACCCAAGGATATGTTATCCTTGATCTATTTTTCTACAACAATAAGGCTTCACCAATCCACTTTTTTCAATTTTATTGAGACATTACAAAGCAACACCAATTCACCCTCTCCTTCAACACTTAAAAAAAAAACTAAAAAACAAATAGATAACGTCAATAATATATCGTCCAAAATTTTCTTTTAAGACAAAATTACTCACCAAGGGACAATAGAACCTTGGTCTGCTACTTCCACTCCGTAGATTTAACCATTATAACTATGACAATATTTTAACATATAAAGTGAATTGAATATATATAAGAACTATTTTAATGAGAATATCCAGGTAGCAAAAACATTCATTAAGAGTTTGAACTACTCTTAATTGGTTAATTTCCTGTGTGCTCAAACTTGTTTAGGAATTTGAACTCTCACCAATTAATCCACCACTCTTCAAAGTTTTAGTCACACTTGATCTACCACACCTGTTCACAATATTACACAAATTTATCCACACATTTTTCTATTCACAACAATGCATAAGAGAAGACTCACAATTCACTGCTATTATATCATACCACTCTAGTCTCATCACATCGATGGAGACTAATGTCATCAAAAATCTCCCTCACATGTATGCTAGTGAGTGTTTTAGTGGATCAAGCTAGTTATTGTGTTAGTCAACTATAACTAAGGCACACACACATGCTATTGCAACTAAGGCACACATGCACATATATGCATACATAGCAACTTCTACTTAGATAACTAGATCCATTCCCACAAAATCTCAAAATAATTCCTTTCATGTCATGTCTACAAGTTGTCTAGGAAATCATAACCAGGTCAAGGTAAATTTTGTTTCTCTTAACTATGATCATAATCAATTTTGTTTTCCATCATTACTGATGTACAAATTCTCTCAAACCTTATATTGTGACAAGTCACCAATAAAACCATGACTATCTCAAATTTGGTATTGGAATTATCAAAGGATCGGTGTAGCATAGCTAATTCCTTGAAACTTACATATGAATACCATGTTAGGGAATAAAACACCAGTCATACACGAGCAATCAAATTATTTATTAAATCTTCAACATGCCAAGTAGATATGATTTTTCCATGGCTTATGCGTAGTGACACATAAAAATTCTTCAACATCAATGACAAACTACACTCAATTCCTTAAGATTTCTCTATATCAAACAAGCTCACTAAGAACACAAGCTATCATACCCATGAACAAATCCATATCATGTTGTAGTGAATAAATGACACTTGTTTTAATGCTCATGGAATGCAACTTTGATACCATTTTGAATTTAAAAAATAAGCCATAACTAGCTCAAGACATAACTTAACATGTCATCATAACAACATCTAACAAAAGAGAGAACACCATAAAAAAGAGTTCAACACAAGAGATGAGATATGTTGTGGGTATCCTTGATGCCCTAATAATTGGCATAAATGGAATAATTCACATCATTGTAATGCATGATGTTCATGTCAATACAAAATGATGTTTTAGAAGAGGTTAAAGCCTCTCTCTCGTATATATATATATATATGTTTGGTTTCTTCACCCCAAACCCTAAGGAGTGGGATTACAACCCACAAATGTCTAGTACACCTAGTCAAATGACCTAATAATACATGATTATGTTTGCACCGAGTGGACCCAATTGACACTACTTCATCTACTTGGGACCATCTACCATCTGGTTTCTCAACTTTCTCAATCTCTTGGATCCTAGTCTATAGTTACCTCAAATTGGGTTTGCACCAACATAACAAGATTCCAACACCCTCAGATTCTTTAGGTTGTACCTTCCTTTGAGAAAGTTGATTTGGAAGGAAGGAATTTTGACAACTATTGAAGTAAATTAAAGTGATTTATATCCTTTCCTTATTTTTGTTCCTCTATATCTTATGAAAATATATCTAATTTTATCTCGATCTTCATAGTGTTTTTCCTTCCAAAGTGCCTCTTGCAACATATAGGGTTCTATGATATAAGCTTGATTATTGTACAAGTATTGCAATCCATTCAAGAAACAATTATTTTTTAGCTTGTGTTTATGTAGTTGACATACTTTAAAATTTCAATGAACTTTCTCTATTACTCCACCAAAGACATGTGTCCTTGCTTGAGGTCATGAAATGCATTGGCCTTCTCATAATAATGATAAAATAACTAATTTTGTTCAAAGTACTTCTTGAATTGATTGTAATCATTTTTTGTTATTAATCTAATTCACATGTCTTTGATGCTCCCACCATGATAGGGATGCTTTGATAGTGAGCCTTTTTGTAAATGATAATTCTATCCTGCATGTTCTATGAATACTCATGAATTTGAAAAAACAATCTTCATCTCACACAATCCATTTTTCTAGGTCTTGACCACTTTTTCTACGTCTTGACCACTTTTTCTCTTACAATCAAAATAAGGTGGTTTTGCCTTGTGTTACACATGATTTTGGTCACTCTGGTGATGTCTCAACAATGATGTATTCAGGCTCCCAACAAAGACCTTTTGCTTGAGAAAAGTGGTTCATGTATTCTTCCAAAAACATATTTTTAAGATGAGTTTGCAGGCTGCCTATGGTCTAGGGTGCGAGAATCCTTCATTCTCGCAGGCCACCCACACTTAGGGTGTGAAATTCTTGCAGTATGCTCCATATCTAGGGTGTGAACCTGTTTTTAAGATTGGAAATGAGAAGAGGTCTCGAGGGTTCTAGAAGGGAATCTTCTAGAAAATGAGTTGGCATTCGCATGGTTGTCATTCTACTGAATTCTCAGATTTGATGGGATCATCCTCATCCATGTAACCATCTCTCCTTCTCCTATATATTGAAATTTTTCTCATGAAAAAGGTTAAGCAAGATTGAATGAATAATTGGTGAAAGAATTATGTGAAGAACCCTGCTTGGACAGAAGCTTGAAGGCTCTATTTGGCCTATCAAGAGGTTTTGGATCTTCTTCATGCAAGTGCAGAGCAAGTATGTGTGTTGGAACCAAGGGTCACTGAAAGGAAGCTGGCAACATCAAGGCGATCAGGTTGTACCTTCTACTTTCAATCAATATGATACAGCGGCATGTCCCTTTCCCATAAAGTCACTCTTACTTTATTGTGTAATTCCTTGATCATATGCATAGGTTGACATTGAATATACTTTGCTATCTTCACTTTGGTTGGTTTGTATTTTCTGGGACTTGACTTCACGAGAGTACCAGAGCGAAGTGGGAACAACAGAGACCTAAGGAAGCGATATAAATGTATGTCACTTATTCTTTCTTATTAGTAGATTCAATGGTTACAACTTAGGAAAAGAGTCGTGTCCTGTCCTATTTTGTTCTAGATCCAGGTGGATCTAGGGAGATCTATTAGTGTCTGCACCTACCAATTTGTCCGATAACAAAATTGGCAACTCCATTAGGGATGCAACCCATTTTTGGTGTTTTTTCCTTGGCCATTTGCTCTAAACTTACCATTTTTCATTTCCAACAATCTTTGAGTCTTGAGGAGACCCTGATAGACTCCCTGGGTCCAGAAGTTCCTTAAAAAAATTTGTCTTTTTTCCAAATTTTGCTTAGTTTCAGGCCTTCTCGCATTGCACCCTTCTGTAGCCTACGAGAACCACTATAGTTCACATCCTACTTTGCAATTCAGTGCGAGCTTCTCACACTCTGCCTATGTTTAGCCTGCGAGAATCCTTGATTCTCGCACTGTACACCACTGCCAGCCTGAGAACCCATTTGCAATTTTTTTTGGATTAAGGTTTTTTGTATCTTCAGATGCCCAAATTTGTTTGTGTGTCTGAAAAGAACTTCTCTGGCCAGTGATTGATTGTTTCTTGACTTCAAATCTCTTGAATGATTAGTCTTCGAAAATCGAAAGATCTTCTTATTCATTTTTTCTCAACTGTTACCTCTTGACCTTTTCTTAACAAGGATATAATCTCTGGTTTAGAAATCCGAGTGCTTGTTTGGTTGGGAGCCAGTGATTGGTTTAAATGTTGGGAGTAATTGTCTTTTTCAATTGCTCATTACTTGGAAAATTGTTGCCCATGTGCATTTGAAGAGACTGGTCTTGTCAATTTTTTATTTTTGTCTTCATTGAAAGATTAGTTTGGGTGTTGGTTGGGTATTTCTTTTTCATTGGTTTCTTGTTTTTTCTTAGTTCCACCACTATTGTTTGGTTTCTAATAAAAAATTAAAGACATTTTCTCTTTTTTAAGCAACTTTTTTTGAAAATATTGGCATTCAATTGTTGAAATAGAATGAATCGAGAATTTGCATTGTTCATGATTGATTGATATTGCATTTCAGAGAAGATCATACATCGTAGTTCACATTGTTCCAGAAAAATCTTCTTTCCCTCCTGTAAATAGGATTCATCAAACAAAAAAATTGTATCATTCATTCCTATCTATGCATTTTTGGGTCAGAGTCTCACACAACATCGGTTTCATTTCCATCTCTTTTGAGTAACAACAACCTTTAATAATATTGCGCAATTTTAAAATTTAACTAGTAACTTTTTCTAGGGCTCTTTTACACCAACATTAGCTAGGCTAGAGCTTTGGAATAGGTAGTGAGACACACTCTCCAAAGCACAAAACACATAATAGTATCTTGTGATAAGGAGTGTCAAATTCATTTGCATCATTTTGTCCTGGGAAGCCCTTCTCACACAAGGGTCAAACCTGAGGTCACATCGAGATTGATAGAGTTACTCACCCTGCTTTGTTGATATCGATGTAGAGATTGCACGTATTACGGGGGTCACTTGAAGGTATACCAACAATGATGAGTGGAAGCCTCTCAAGCTGAGTTCGGGCTAGATACCTTGCCCTTGCGTGTGGATCAGACTATTGACTGTTCCCCCAGGCATTATTGTTGTTGGTGGTAACCTTAGTAGCCTATCTTCTTAGGGTCCTACACAAGGTGACTATGTAGGGGCAAGTCTTCACAGTACCTAGAATTGACGTTGGCCAAACTCACTCGGGCTCCTTGGAGGGTATACCCACGATTATGTGTGGGAGCTTGCACCAGGGTGTAAGTCCATTAAGAAGGTCGTCAACGTAACTTTTCCACCCTAGCCCAACCCCTTCTTGTCTCGTCGTTGTGACGTTGGATTTCATCACCAACTAGTGACTTCGGAATTAGAAGTTCTTGTTTGCTTGGTTTTGCTTCCTAGATTTTTACTAGTGCATGTTGTTTGTTCACCCAAGTCGAGCATAGAATTTCCTTAATAAGTTTCTAACTCGATCGCAATTGAGCCTCCACGCCGTTCACATAGAATGCAAGTCTTACCCCTAGAAAATATGGAAAGTTCTCAACCCTTGCCTACCAACTCACTGGAGGGCTCCCCTCAATAGAGTGAAGTCCAAGACGTTGCCACTCCACAAGTGGAAAGAACTAACTCTCTAGATTACCAATTCTCGAGAGGAATTCCGGCTTCATCCCAACTCCGAGAGACGTATTGTTCGAGTGAATTCTTCTGGAGATCTAGTTGTTCAGTCTTCTGGGTCACAAACCGGACCTTTCATAGGACCTGAGGGTCAAGATCCTTTTTGGACTATTGGAATTTTTAGGCGGGATCTCTTTGGCTCATGAGCAGGCGTTGATATCACTGTCGCACCAGAGCTTCCCAAAACATTTTATCCAGACACAATACCTTTTACTACTTCTTATTATTTTCCTGGTACAGAAGCTCTGCGATCTGACCACATCTTGAATCTCCCTCTACAAATGGTCCATTACACATATACTATGAGTCCTCACACCGGGATTACCGTGGCTAGCCAAGCCACCATTGGCACACCACTTTCGCCCAGAGTCACCCCAACACTTCCACCTGGATATCATGCGTTGAATGCTTCTATTCCCGCACCTACGCAAATCACATCCGGAACTCCTGGTGGTCCCACTCCTTATGGGCACCATCTTCCTGTTTTCATTCCGACACTTCCTCCACCCCCTTTCAGAGGACCTCCTTCATCCTCTATCGGAGGCATTGATCCTAGTGGCACCATCCTGTCTTTCACACCTAGTTACCAGATTCCTATTGGTGGACAATTTCACCAAGGAGGCCAAACTCAACCCCCCCTTGCAGGACAAATCCCAATTGGGACACAACCCCCGATTGGAGGGCAACCCCGACCGACCCCACCTTATGGAAAAAACATACCTCCATCCTTGGCCCAGTATTGGAATCATCTTATACAACATAATCCTCCATCGACTGGGGGGCAACAACCTCCAACTAACTCTGTCATGCCCCCTAGTATAGGCCAACCATATCCATGCACGTCTAATCCTATTTAGGGCTCAAATTCTCAACCCCATGCCTCAGTTCAAGGGTACAACCCTATGAGTTACTTGCCTCCACACCAACAACCGAATCTTCCCAGATCCTCACATTATATGCAGAATTCTTATGGTCCCACTGGTTTTCCGACGAGACTCCCTCCCTAAAGTCACCAGTACCCTCATGTGAATAGACAATTACCTTTCTTAGCCACCCTAGACCTCCCAGATCTGTCGAGGATTTTAAATGATCTGCTCCGTCACTCTCCTCAATGGCCTACCATACCAGCCAAACTATCATCCGACATCCCTAAATTCAATGGTAAATCGAGAGAGGACCCGAACAATCATGTAATGAATTTTCACCTTTTGTGCTCATCCAACTCCTTGATGGATGACTCTATTCGTTTACACCTTTTTCAGCGAACCCTCACGGGTTCCACCGTGAAGTGGTATATAGAATTACCATGAGGTTTCTTCACTGACTTCAACACCCTCGCTATGGATTTCCTCACCCACTACCAGTTACTGATCCGCTATGAAACAGGGACCAATATTTTGAGTTCTTTCAAACAAACCAAAGCCACTCATATCTCCGATCACATTCATGAGTGGCGACGGAGACAACGTCTCACCAAACTTGAACTTCCTGATCAGTTGCTGGCAGAGTGGTTCACGAAATCATTCATGAACGACATCGGTCGTGGCATTTACATGGGTGGAGTTGTCACAGAAGAACAAGCCATTAGTCGTGCTCAATACCTTGACCTCATTTACTCACAAATAGGTACTCTTTACGACTTACTCCCTGATGCGCCTCGTCCTTCTACTTCTTCCACTTCAACTACTCCTGCTGATTCTCATGTAGCCGACGGCGTGATTGGAACTTTCCATGCCCAACCTCATTCCTTCCAAACCTCTAGCAACAACCCAAAACCCATTTCTTATAATGTTCAAAATGCTCAGTCTCCTACCCCTCCCACCGACAAGACTTTCGAGGTAAATGGTGTTCAATCTACCCCCGCCAGTAAAAAAAAATCCAGAAAGGGAAAGGATAAGAATAAGGAGAACAAAAATAATTCGCAAACAAAGAGAACAAAAACACCACCTGTTGACAATAGGGATAAGCGCAAACCCCGATACCCTTGTCTTATCTGTGGTGATGATCACTACACTAAGGATTGTCCACGACAAGCCGAGGTTACTAAGTTCCTTCAAGAGACCACGAAACCACCCACTCTTGCCATATTGTCACAACCCTTCCCTTCTCAACAACAGGACCAATTGGTCATTCATGACCAACCTACCCCCTCCAATACATCCTATGTCTTAATGTGTACAGGATATTCAAAGAAAAATGACATGACACTTACCACTCGAGCCAAAGATTATTCTTCCTCCAAAGAGAAGGTTGATGCGATACCTCCTTCGTTGGTCCAACCATCTCCCACGAATCCACCTACCAACGGTACTCTTCATCTCAAACGACCGAGCCTCGATACAGTTCTTCGCCCTCCTCCAAAGGGTGTTTTTCGAAAAATGGCTTTCAATCCCCATGCACGTGCTGCCCATAACTACAGTATTGTCGAAGATCTAGCCCAAGTAGCGTCTGCAATGTCAGCCCTCGAAGTCCTCCAGAGTTTTCCTATACAATAGAAGGCACTATTGAAATCTATTGGTGGAATCGACCCTACGGATACGAATTTAATAATTTTTGACTTGGAAGATCACATTCCAAGCAAGGATGATTTTAGGGGATAAATTTCGCTTGTGGGCTATTTTTCCAAGGTTTTTCCCCAAAAACGATTCTCTATTCTTAAAATGATTCGCCTAAATTCTATAGGATAAAATTACTTTACCTTAAAAATCGCCAAAATTTTATATAAACTATATAAAATCCTTATAAATTTGAATAGTTTTACAAAACTATAGCCAAACATTTTATAGTTGGGATTTGAAGGATTAGTAAGATTCGCCAAGGTTTCTACATTTTAAAATAAGTTTCCTTCCTTAAAATCATCCCTGATTCCAAGGTTACCCCCTCAACTTGCATTCCAAATACAATTTGTTGTCTCCGACAAAAACATTTGTAGAACAGTTATCGACAAGGGTGCCTCGACGTGTGTCATGTCTATTACCTGTTGGAAATCCATCGACTCTCCTCCTTTGAATGAATCCCACAACACGCTCAAAGCCTTTAATGGCTCCGATTTTAAGCCTTACGGTGTCCTCCCTTCATTTTCGATTATGTTAGAAGGAAAAACGGTCCAAGTTGAAGTGGAGATCTTTGACGCTCCTCTAGATTACAACCTTCTACTTGGCCGTAGCTGGATTGATTCCATGCGCACAATTGTGTCGACTCTTTTCCGTGTCATGCATTTTCTACATCAAGGAAAGGTAATTACTGTCGACCAATTAGCCTTCTTTAACTCCGATGCACATACCGGAAACATACCGTTCATTGCCAAACCCCCCCCGGATATGAGAACGTCGGTGTGGGTCTTCTTAAATACTCCTTGTTAATGGGTACCTTCCCCATCCCACCACCTGATGTTTCACATCCATCTTTCACCTTGATCAACATGATCTCCACCTCTATTCAAAGAACCCTTTCATCTCACGACCCATGGATGGTACCCAACCCCGACGATCATCTCTGTTACGGCGACAAAATTCCTTTGAGTCCGATTGAATTCGCCTATCAGGCCATTCAATCGGAAACCCCTTCTACCCCCTCTCTTGGTGATTTATCTCTAGATCCTTTCTGTGTAATTTTTCCCACGGACGAGATGATTATGTCTATTATGAAAGACACCCCTTGGGACGATGGACATCATCATTCCATCCTCTTCCTGGAACAACACATCATCGAGGGTTACCAATGGATCTCGACCTTGTCGACCGTTGTCGTCATTTCTACCGTTCCCGAGGCTACACACGATGTGTTTTACGAAGGGAAATTAAGTAATATCTCATCCACCATCCCCCTCGACATATCCATAAAACCTGGAATTGTCGAAAATGTGCATATCGGAGCTTCGTGTTCCCCTGACGAAATTGTCACCTACAAGTCACTTTTCAAATAATTTCATGACGTCTTCACCTGAAGCTATGAATAAATGTCGAGTATTGACCTCGACATTGTGATACATGAGATTAATACATACCCAGATGCTAAACCCGTCCGGCAACGACTTCGTCCGGTCCACCCATGTAAAGCGGTTGCTATCAAGCTTGAAGTCGAGAAACTTCTCAAAGCCAACTTTATTTACCCGGTGGCTCTAACTGACTGGGTTTCCAATCTTTTCCCGATTGACAAGAAACAAATCACAATCCGTGTGTGCATTGATTATAGGGATATTAACAAATCATGTCCTAAAGAAAACTTTCCTACCCCCTTCGACGACCAAATCGTTGATGATTGTGCCGACAGTGAAATATTCTCTCTGATGGATGGCTTCTCCGGATATAATCAAATCAATATCGTTCCCATGGACCAACACAAAACCGCTTTTATTTTTCCTTGGGTCACTTTTGCCTATCGAAGACTTCCTTTCAGTTTAAAAAACGCTGGCGCAACTTTTCAGCATGCTATGTCTTACACCTTCCATGATATCAAACACATCATGCAACCATATCTATATGACTTACCTGCTCATTGCATGCGCCGTGTAGATCATCCAATACACCTCCAAGCCATTTTCCTTCGATGTCAGTTTTACCATATACGCTTGAATCCTCACAAATTTGTTTTCTGCGTAGAATCCGATCGACTTTTAGGATTTATTGTTTCACGTCAAGGGATCTGGGTAGATCCTTTGAAGGTCAAGGCGATTCTCAATCTCCCTCCTCCTTCCTCACTTCACCAGTTACAAAGTTTGCAAGGGAAGGAAAACGTTCTTCGTTGTTTCATCCCGAACTATGCCGAGCTAACTCTTGGATTTACGTGACTGCTCAAGAAAGGGTCTGAGTTCGTATGGGATACCACTGCCAACAAAGCTTTCGAAGCTTTGAAACTGTCTCTGACACGTACCCCACTTATCTTCCCACCTGATTACATTCGCGATTATTTCCTCTACCTCGCAGCCTCAGACTACACTATTGTTATGGTTCTAGTCCAGGAGGATGATTCTCATGATGAACATGTCATTTATTACTTGAGTCAGAGTCTCACGACTACTGAAACCAAGTATTTACATGTTGAAAAAATGGTCTTGGCATTCATCCAAGCCATTCAACGTTTCTGACACTATATCCTCTCTTGCAAGACTACGATAATTTCTACCTGTAACCCTATGCAACACATTCTTACACGCCAATTGCTAGGGGGAAAATACTCCAAATGGATAGTAATACTCCACGAGTTCGACTTAGAATTTGAACGCGCTACGTCCAAGAAATCCCTGGTGTTTTCCGAGTTGATATGCGACCTTCCCTGCCCTGAAACGTAAACTGTAGCAGCCGATTCATTACCCGATGAATCCCTTTTCCGGATTAGTTCCAGTGACCATTGGTACAAAGATATCATCATATATCTCCAGACCAAGAATTTCCAGCCCAATTTGTCTAGCACTGACCGCCGTCGAATCTTCTACCAAGCCCGCCAGTATATTATCCTCGGTGATACTCTTTATCGTCGTGGGATTGAATCTGTTTTTCGACGCTGCCTCACGTTTGACAAAGCCAAGAAATCCCTGAATCACTGCCATTCTGGAGCTTGTGGTGGTCACATGTCTGGGTATGCTACTGCCCAAAATATCTTACGAGCAAGGTATTTTTGGCCTTCTTTATTCAACGACTATATAATTTCCATCCAAAAATGCCACGCTTGCTAGACCTACAACAATAAAATATGGTCACACCCTGCTCCTCTTCACCCTGTGGTCTTCGTTGGTCCTTTTGTGAAATGGGGTATCAATTTCATGACATGTCGCCCTCACCCGTCTGGGGGGCATGGATACATTATTGTAGACATAGATTATTTTATGAAATGGGCTGAGGCGATGCCAACATTTGACAACACTAGAAAGACCACAACATTATTCATATTCGATCACATCATAGCTCATTTTAGTGTTCCTCAGGCTATCGTCACTGATCACGGAAGCAACTTTAGAAACTTCATGATGTACGAACTCACTGAAAAGTTGGGTCTTCGCCAAGAAAACACAACACCCTATTACCCACAGGCCAACGGCCAAGTCGAAGCAATTAACAAAGTCCTCATTACCATGCTTCGACGAATGATAGGGATTCACAAAACGAGTTGGCACACGATGTTGTTTTCAGCATTGTGGGCTTACCGGACATCCGTTAATTCTTCTATCAGGTTTACACCATTCTAGTTAGTCTATGGTCTAGAATCCATCCTGTCGATTGAATGTGAGATACCGTCCCTAAAACTAGTCGTCGAACTCCTCCCAAACACTTCTATCGAAGAAGAATGTCTGTTGTATCTCATGCGATTAGACGAAACTCGTCGCAACGCCACCCTAGTCATAGAAGCCCAGAAGAAACGCGTCAAAGCCCAATACAACAAACATGTCAAGCCTTGTGTTTTATCCGAAGGTGATCTGGTTCTCCTTTACGAACAAGATCGGGATATCCTAGGAGTAGGAAAATTCGAAGCTATGTGGCGAGTTCCTTATATCGTTAGACGAATTTTGGAGAAAGGAGATTACGAGTTAGTGGACTATGATGGTATCCCTTTGAGTGAACCCAGAAATGGGTTGTACTTAAAGAAGTACTATGCCTAAGATCACCTGTGCATGAGTGCTTTTATTTTATTGTACCATACTTTTTGTGTGTTACTATAGTACATGTTTTTTTGTTATTTGGTCTCTGCCCTCGACCGCTTATATTACATTGTGCTTGGTTTCTAGATGTCGGAGTCTTCGCTACCCCACATTGGCTTCGCTGATGGAGCTAGCCGCAGTACTCAAAACCTTGCTTCTGTTGCTTGGGCAATTTATGCCCCTACAAATGAACTCATCACTCTATGAGGTCTGTGTCTCGGTCGTGCGACCACCAATATTGTAGAATATAGCACCATCATCGAATTGTTGATTGATGCTATTTTTCTCGGTATCCTCCACCTGGTTGTACAACTCGATTCGCAGCTAGTAGTACTACAACTAAGTAATGTCTATGCTATTCGAAGTCCTACTTTATTATGGGTATATTTACGAATTCACCTCTTGGAACGTTATTTTGATTATATTGAGTATCAACACATTCCTAGATGTCTAAATACATTGACTGATGCATTATCTAACTATGTATTAGACAAACATTTGGGCCATTTATAAACCAATCACATTACATGTATCACACAACACAAGATAATCCGGTAGAAGCCGTATATATGTATATAACGATCAAATTTTTTTATAAAAAGTTTCTGTCGAAGGACCAAAATCTCAAAATGTGAAGCTCATAGCTTCTACAAAATAGCGTCATGGGCGATGCTCACGATAACACACAACTGTCCGGACCACCCTACGAAGCAGTTGACTAATAGACTCTGACACACCCATAGTATGGCACTGATAACGTCTAGGGATCTCCCCAATAGCCATATCTGGGATGTCAGTGGTCAACCCCTCCAAGTTCTGCTTCACTGCCTTGTAGTCTTCGACATCCCATCGTGCCACTGGAGCCGCCTCTCCTCGTTGTTCAATAGGAGATGTTCCTCGAGGTCGATATGGCCCCACATCTATGTCATCAAAAATATATTTTTTGATTAGTTGTTGGACAAACATAAAAACATTTTATATGATAAAACTTGCAGAAACAATTAAAAAGAACAAAATGTGTACTTCTTACCTATGTCACCCCACTGAGCATCCTCAGGCAGGGCCAAATCTGGATCCCCTCAGAAATCCAAACCAGCATATGCATAGTCATTAATCATCAGCATCTGGGGCCTTAACCAGTCAAAAAATGAGTCATTGTACTTGATTATAGGCCCAACTACATGACGAGCCATGAGGGTGCACCGCCTCAGCATCCTCGGATCCTGTGGGGCCGGTAAACCCCAGTCAACCTATAATCGTAGCAGTGGAATGCTCTCGAGGGAGAAGGACACCAAAAGTGATACGTACCCAAACTGCTTCAAGTTGCCCCTTCTACACTTCGTCAATTGCCTCTTCATACTACGGAGAACTGCATCCGAATAGTTGAAGACTCGGGGCTCTGTGCACTCTATGACGTATTGTAAGTAACTCTGGAGAGCCATGTGTGGAGCTGCTCTCCCGGCCATGCGTGCTATAGTGAACAAGATGGTTCGCAGGGTCAAGTCTTGGACCCCCCAAATAGCAACCTTGCCCTTGCTTCTTTCTGCCTCAGGTACAAAATACTGGCGACAATACTCACTCATAGGGAGTCCACCACCTCGACCACCGGTCAAACTAACATGGTATCCACACCATGATAATCCCGTTAGAAAATAGATATCCTCGATATCTAAGGTCAACATGTGGACTCCCACGTGAAACAATTGTTGTTCCATGTCCCACATATGAACCAGGTATTCCAACAATCTGAGTTGGGCCCTCATGCCCAGAATTCTGAAGAATTTCAAGAGCCCACAATATCGGAGGGTAGTGATGGTACCCGGGTCATTCCCTGCAATGGAATCCTCCTCCTCACGTTCTCTTTCTCGCCACTCTAGAATTGTGATGATCAAACACCTGCACAAGATCCAGGAGAGAACGGTCAACAACTTTTTTCAAAACTTGGCACGTTTTTTATTGAGAAAAAATAGAATTTAAATTTCATTTTTCACCCCCCACAGGTGCCTCTTTTGCACAGTGAAAGATTCTCACAGGTGCCCTTAAGGACACCTGTGAGAATCCTAGATTCTCACAGGTCCCACATGGCCAGCCTGCAAGAATGCTTGGGCGCAAGTTATGGCCCTAAAATGAACCTAAAAATCTAAAAATTGCCAATGAAAACTAAACATAAACCATGGAAAAGGTAGAAGATCAAGAGCTTACCTCGTTGGCAGACACGGTTCGCCAAATGGTCGCTTGTGCCTCCTGCAATCGAGCAACAAAATTTGGGGGAAAATGAGGTGTATTGGGCAAAGTTTTTGGCAAAATCACAATGAAAATGGTAAAATCCCTTTTTACCCATATTTATTCACTTTTTACCATTTTTGTTGATTTTTATATTGTGTTTTCTATAAAACCTAATGCCTAATAGTCCTATGAGTGTGACTTTTCGCAGACATAGCAACTTTGAAGTCCACACGAAGGAGTACATATGTTTTTTCTTTTTTTATGTACGACTGTTTTTTAGGGTTTTTAGAAAAACCTCGAGCTTAGTATTCGTTCGTTCTCGTGCTCAAAAATACATGAGAATGTAGCCGAGTATACTTTTCTCATCTTTTCGTACTCGTCATGGTCAGATGAAAACAATGAACGCAAAGGAGTATCCTTTAATCTCTTTTCACACTCCATAAAAACAAAAAGATGGCCGAGTGACTTTGTTCTGTTCACGCTCGTAAAAGTATCTGAACGAAACGTTCGATGGGCGATAGTTTATCACTTTTTCAATCCTGTTGAACTATTTTACGAAAAAGGAACTGAGAGAGTTCTCTTTAAGTGTTTTTCAAACTCTAAAAACATGAAAAACCACCGAGTTTTCTATCTTTGGACTCGTTAAACAAACATCAAAATACCCGCAACAGGACCGAGCCACTCCTTCCTAGGGTTCGTTAAATATACTCCGAAGGATGAGCTTACATCAACAAGCATATGTTATCCTCCTCAATCTTGCGTAAAAATAAAGAGGTACTCGCTAGAAATGGTGGGGGAAATTTTGGGAAAGGGATGTGTTTTCGTATTCATATTAATGGTAGTAATCATTGATCTTGAACATGACACCCCCTATTCATCATTTGAATCTGGTTTGGGAAATCCATTTGTCTCTCATTTGACTTTCTACAAGGTCATATCCTGGGTCGTCTTTGAGTCAGTGCTTCCAATTCCTTGGTCGTGTCATTCATATGTTTAAGAGAAGTTCATATAAGCCCTCTACTGAGTCGGCCATCTACAGTTGTCCATTCTTACTATGTCGGCCTTCCCTGTGTCCGTTTCAACTTATATTCATACTCTGTTTCACCCTCAAAATATGTTACTTATTTCATGTCATTGATGGGGGATACATCAAGGCCCTCCTATGACGAGTCTTGTTCCGTCGACTTCAACTCATTATCCGGAAACAAGACTTAGAAATCATTTAGTACCTTAGAACCTGCATGCCTTAATGGCAGGTTTCTTCACTTTCGACAGGGGTTCGCATCATTGATCCCTGATCGAGAGATTCTGCCGAATGCTTGACTTCAACTCATGTATTCGCATTCGTTCGGATTGTGCTTTGGTACCTTGGGAGTCTTCGACATCAATGGTGATTTCCCTCTCTCTTGTTAACAATTTTCATCAATGACCGGTAATCAAGTGGTTTCTGCCATGCTCGAATTCAGCACATGTAATCGCATGGATTGATTCATACTTTTCGGTGACGGGATTAAAGACCCTAGGTCTCATATTTTTTATCCAGGCTACTATGGAGTATGTATAATTTGTGTCAGCACATAGATCCACTTTGTATGTCATGTGGCTATGTCATCTGAATTCAAGTCTTTTCGCATAGATCCACAATGTATTCCTAGTGGCTATGTAGCATTTCGACGACATGGATCCATGGTGTATAATTGGTGGCCATGAACTACATTTATGATTAGGTGTGCTCCTGGTTTCTGACACACACACGTAGTTTACAAAGTATTTCGGCCGTCACAAGTTCCATCCTCATACTTTGGGGGGCATTCTGTTACACATGATTTTGGTCACTCTGGTGATGTCTCAACAATGATGTATTCAGGCTCCCAACAAAGACCTTTTGCTTGAGAAAAGTGGCTCCTGTCTTCTTCCAAAAATATATTTTTAAGATGAGTTCGCAGACTGCCTATGGTCTAGGGTGCGATAATCCTTCATTCTCGCAGGCCACCCACACTTAGGGTGCAAACTTCTCGCAGTCTGCTCCATATATAAGGTGTGAACCTGTTTTTAAGCTTGGAAAGGAGAATAGGTCTTGAGGGTTCTAGAAGGGAATCTTCTAGAAAATGAGTTGGCATTCGCATGGTTGTCATTCTACTGACTTATTAGATTTGATGGGATCATACTCATCCATGTAACCATCTCTCCTTCTCCTATATATTGAAAGGTTTCTCATGGAAAAGGTTAAGCAAGATTGAATGAAGAATTGGTGAAAGAATTGTGTGAAGAACCCTGCTTGGACAGAAGATTGAAGGATATATTTGGCCTATCAATAGGTTTTGGATCTTCTTCATGCAAGTGTAGAGAAAGTGTGTGTGTTGGAACCAAGGGTCACTGAAAGGAAGCTGGAAACATCAAGGTGATCAGGTTGTACCTTCTACTTTCAATCAATATGATACAACGACATGTCCCTTTCCCATAAAGTCACTCTTACTTTATTGTGTAATTCCTTGATCATATGCATAGGTTGACATTGAATATACTTTTCTATCTTCACTTTGGTTGGTTTGTGTTGTCTGGGACTTGACTTCATGAGAGTACCGGAGCGAAGCAGGAACAACAAAGACCTAAGGAAGCGATATAAAGGTATGTCACTTATTCCTTCTTATTAGTAGATTCAATGGTTACAACTTAGGGAAAGAGTCGTGTCCTGTCCTATTTTGTCCTAGATCCAGGTGGATCTAGGGAGATCTGTTAGTGTCCGCACCTACCGATTTGTCCGATAAAACCTTGCAAAACTCTCCTTGGAAATTTTAATGGTAATGTTTTTTTCTCTTATGGTTGCTTAAATATTCCTTTGATTCATATGACTTACTAATTGATAATTTTGGTGGAGGTGATTAATAAGTATCACTAGGGTATGATCTTTTCAATCCTTGGGATGTTTGACTAGGTTTCCTTCTTGTATCAATTTTTCTCCCATCCACTTGATTAGAATATTTCCTCTATTAAAATTGACTTTATATTTATGTCAAAATATGAATAATTTTAGTATTTTTTTTTTCTTCTCTTGGGCTTTCACCTTCCTCTCATTTTCTATTTTGCAACCATCACTACTATAATATAGGGTTGTAATGTAGTTTATTTGCATTTATATAGCCCATTTTCCCCTATTCATTTTTTTTTAGCATGTGTCAAGTTTTTGAGATGATGTTTTATCTTGAATTTGCATCACCTTTATGACGTTGAAAAATTTGAAAAAAACATTGTTTTTCCTTGCATCACCTGAGGCGGGCATACCCATGCTCAAGTGAAAACAAGAATGGTCCCACAATGAAATACACTACAGATCCATGAAATATATAATATGAAAAACCATGGCCACAAAAAGAATACACAGTGGATCCATGTCAAAATATGGCCATAGCCACAAATAGACACACAATGGAGCTATGCTTTATTATACTTCAGGAGAATTTTTGAAACTAGCGACAATGCAAACTTGGCTCTCTAAGGTACCCATAAGAAAGTGGTATTGTATAATAAACTTAGGAAACTACCCCAAAAATGGATGCCACCATAGCCCCAGGTATTCAATCCAAACCAACTCCAAGTATGAATATACCCATATGAATAAATTATATGAATTTGAGCATGGGGGAAACTGTCTAATCATCGATCATTAGTGCCAATATTGTTTACAAACATGAGATAACCCATGAATGATTATAATGGGCCCAAGGTACACTAGTATAGTCTAACAAGTGAAAATAGGTTTGTTGATGTCAAACACTTATAGAATCATCCTAGTAGGGATCATTGATGGATACCCACTACCAATTGTGAAGGAATAGACCATTGAGTACTACAAGCCATAGGGTACTATAATGGTCTCTAAATTTTTATCCTAGAATAATGGGTAGAGGTTGATAGGAAGAGATCCATTGGAAGGAGGGCATTCAGGCATCCCTCATCAACTAGAATGAGATATAAATAGGAACATGAGTTTATTTTGGACCATATCTTGAGAGATAAAACCACTAAGTACAACTTGACACTATCAAGGTCAACATGGACGGTTCAGACATCTGAGGAATGGTTTATGCAAGTTAAATTCTTCCCTTGAACATTAACATGACATAATGATGACCTAAGTATTTTTTAATTCCATAAAGGACCACTAATAAAAACCATGAACACATGAGGTAATTATGTATGCCCCATAATGTGTAGAAGAATAACCATCACCCCATGCTAGTGGATTCTCAACTATGCATTCAGGGCATAGAATAATATCATATTTACTTGAGCATGTTTGTAGGAATGACATGGATGAAAAAGTTTTTAGGGTTTTCTATGAAAGTGGCATACAATTCAATGTTCTTCTCTCACCCTATTGGCATGAAATGGTACACACCATCAATGGTGCCCATGGGGTATAGTATAGTACACAATTAATTTAGGTTTAGTAAGGCTAAGTAAGGGTAGGCTAAGAAAATATAGGGTATGTTAGATGATTAGGATAGGTTATGTCAAGTTAGGTTTAGAAGGTGAGATCAAGTTAAGGTGGGGGATGGTAGGGTAAAGTCAGAATTAGGTTTGTTAGGGTAAAGATGCATACAGTCATGAGTGAATGAAATAAACTACATATAATAAATGAAGTAAATAACTACAATGCACATTAAAGGTAAATAACTAAAAAAAACATATAAAAAGACAAATTAGTGAGTATTATGTACCTTTTAGCATAATTAATGCAGCCTCTCCACATAGGTTAGTGATCAGTTTCAATTCCTAGTGCGAAGTTTTGTAGAAATCGATGAATCATGAAATGTTAAATTTATGAAAAAGAATTTAAAAAATAGACATGCATTTCAAAATTTACAAGAATCTATAATACATAAGAATAAACAACATTAACTTATTAAGCTTATCTTTGTTTTGAGAATAGTTTAATATTCTCTATTGAACATGGTCAACCACGTGAAGGTGGAATCTCATATGGCCCCTCTTCCCCCCTCACATCACTCTCAATTCCCCATACCCAATGCATGTACTTGAAAATAAATGAATTTATGTGCAAATATGTGCTTTTCATCATAAATAAACATTCAACATTCATTCATTAAGTACTTATAACATCCATTCATTCATTTCTAGGAAAAAATTATTTCATGTCATTAGTTTATATTATCAAATATAATATGTCATAATGTTATTACAATCACTTCTTTTTTGGCATTTTTCTTTTCATAAATTCAGAAATCAACTGATCATTTTCTACAAATTATTTATCAATTCTTCTAGTCACCTTTGTAGCTTGTATTATTGTTTGTTGGGTCATGTAATCATGACATGGATGCTTCTGTAAGGTGGCAGGATCTACTGCAATAATGAAGAAATGTTAAATTGATATGTTTTGTTATTATCATTACAAGTATTTAATTAATAAAAACAACATTATAGTGGTGCTCTTTACTTAATGGGGCCACATCATGTACTTTGTCTTCCTGTCTATCTGCCTCAACTTGTATATGATGACCCTCAATATGATCTGGATTTGAAAAATCAAAGATTACAATTAATACACTACTTGTAATTAAATATTTTAAATTGTAATCCATACTAATTGTTTTGTAGCACATGAATACATCCATTACCAGGATACACAACATGACCTTCATTGGGTTGTTCTTTGTCCTCGATACTATGTGTATTGTTTCTTTCCTGCTTAAAACGAACAGACTCAATATTTTATGGCCAAAATTAACAATGAGAAGACTACACAAGTAATCAATCCGAAATAAAATTTGTTGATTTTATTTACATGCGCATAGGATGGATCACTGGAAGACTGTATTTTCCCAAATCCCAAGCTTTTTCGGCATTCAACAACAATTGAAAAGATGTTATGGAAGCTAAGCCTCAAGTCTCCTTCGTGGACACTTCGTTGAACTGATCGGCCTGCAATTTTGCATAAGATTGTCAATTTAGCTTTTGTGATCAAATAAAAACAAATTTATATCCAATTTATTATTTGGATACAAAAAACATCATTTCCTACAAAACAATCATGTGATCATTAGTTTAAAAATAATTCTCTATAAGTAAAATTCAATCAAATTATATATAATAGTTAAAAAAAATGTAAATACATGGGATATTCTCTATCTTTATGGGAACAATATTTCCATACACCAAAAATGTGGTCTATATTGTTCTTGTGCTAGTGACACGGGAAGATCCAGGAAATGTTTCTTGAGAAATATCAATACTAGTCTCTACTGCATCAACCCCAAGACCTTGTTTTGCATGATCTGGCATGCGTCGACCAATAGAGAGTGCACCCACATCTTCCCTCTGGAGTGTCTTTCTATGTGTTGTTGACTGTTTAGTCGAAAATAATGGAACATGATCATATGCACGTGGGGTTAGATGATCATGATGTGACGACTCATCAGTATCATCAATAGTACCAGCAGGCCCCTCACCAGGACTATGTGGATGCAAATATGCATGTAACAAAAACCATATTTTAGTTCATGACATTTACGAGTAGGAAATATAAAACAATAAATGAATTTATCTTCTAATTAAAGGTCCCCACAACTTACATTCAAGGATTGAGTTCTCAGCGTCAAACGATCAATCTTTTCTCTAATCTCATCTGTTTGTGGTTGAATGAATACCAGCCGAAGGATTTATGCATTTTTTTTTAAAGACTTCTTTGCCATCTGAATGGGGTTCAATGATGATGTGATGTCAACATTTCACATGAGATCATCCACATTTATATCTATGGATTTCTCTATTGATGGATATGTAGCCTGCGACAGAAATATAGAAAACATTAATATCAAAATGAAACCAATAGACTCACTAAAAAAACATAATAATACAACATATTTAATTTGTACAATTAATATGGGTTATACCTGTTGCCCCGAGGATGGTGTCCTAATCTGATCCATCAGGGAATTGCCTCGGTCAACAACCTAAAACAAAAATATCAAAAACATTAATATTGAAATGAAACGAATAGACTCTCGAAAAAACATAATTAGAAAACATATTGCTTATATTTAATTTGTACAATTTACAATGGGGTATACATGTTTCCTCAAGGATGGTGTCATCTGATCCTTTAGGGACTTGCCATGATCATCATCCTGCAACAAAAATATTGAAAACATTAATATCATAATGAAATCAATAGACTCTTGAAAAAACATAATTAAAAATGAGGTATGCTCGTTGCTTCGAGGATGGTGTCATTTAATTAAACACATTGCTTATATTTCTTATATCGAAATGAAAAATTAACAAAAACATAAGATATTAGATTCATTAATTATAGGTTAGGTGAAATTTTATATGTACCAATCCCATAGTAACAATGCTTGTATGTATTTGATTCAAACTGTAATTGATCAATGACTCTTCCCATGCAACTATTGATTTTATGGCACACACGTAAAAACGATTTCCTTGATACCCCTCAAATATGCAATTGGGTTGTTTATTTGTAGACCTAGGTTGTGTAATGTTTATAAACCCTACAATATTCCCTGATGATTTTTTCCTTTCGTCAATGTACATACTCACTCCTTTATTTTGATTATTGTCTTTTAGCTGTAAATAATTTGCAGGCACTCTGTATCTGCACATGCTGCGTGTATATTGGACCATCCAAATCCAATATCTGTAACTATAGCAGGGTCCGACATACTACATCAATTTAGTACATATGTTGTAACCCACCTTTATTCCATCCATGCAAAACAACCCCAAACCATGTAATGACGATGGTGCAATCTGAAATATCCTCTCGTTCACACAAAAATATGTGTTTAGACGAGGAAGATCCTTACGTACCCATTGTTTCACTAGATGTTTTTACCTCAAGGGAACCTCAATGTTTCCTATGGTCTCAGGGTCATAAGAACATGAACCCCCTTCAGCGAGAAAAAAATCCATTCGTTTATGGAATTTTATTCTAATCTTTTGACATCTAGTTGATCTCCGTCTTTTAGGCCTACTAGATGTCTCACTTTCCTCTAGTCTTCTTGAACTTCCCTCGCTCGAGGAGGACAGATTTGACAAACACCTGGTTGGTTGTACTTGCACTCAATCAATTGAGTGAAATAGTTGACAAACATTCATAGAAGGATACAAAAATCTCTTGATTTAGAAATATGATTCACAATAATAAGAGTTTCATGTAGATATTGTGAGCATTGGCCTTGTAGATATGTATTCCAACTATGGGAACATTAATATTTCCCAAATATTGTTTAGAAGAATGCCTAAACAAGATGTTGTGTCATAGAATACAATATATTTTCACCTTTAGTGGCATTGTCATGTGGTCCCAAAATCTGAAATGTTAAGTATTCTTAGAGAAACTCTCAAGCCTCCCTAAATTTTTTTGAAGACTAAATCTTTATTCATTTCCGGAGCCAAAATACTTTGACTCTTTCTCCCTCTACAAGCTCTAAAACATGAGAATTAATGGAATTATGTCACTTGCATATCAACTTTATATAGAATTCCAAGTTATCCTCTTATCATGAAAAATGTCATGAGATTGATAGGAGTCACACCCTCTATCATTTCAGGAAGAATTTGCATTCATGCCTCAAGTATATTTTAACCCCCAAAATGATTTTACTAGGTGTCACCTCCTTAAACATTTTTGGAGGCATTTCCTTCTTGTTTATAGGTTTCATTCAAGCCCCAAAATGACTTTAACTTGGGAGATAGTCACCTCCTTGAGATTTTTGGGAGGAATTTTCTTCTACTTAAGAAGCCTTGGGAGAGATTTAAAATATGGGAGATGATAACATGTGGACATTCAAGGA
>ML779995.1:81530-110331 GCA_009831015.1 Picea engelmannii
TAATTGGGGCATATTATATTAGTAATTTTATTTTATTTATGTCGGCTTTAGGCCATTAGTTGTAATTATACCTCCTAGTCTCCTATATATACCAAGGAGACATTTTCATTTTGAATCATCTTGTACTTGAAAATTTAAGTGGGATAAAAGGAGGTTGCCCCCTCGAAGAGGCTTATTATCTGAAATTATCTCTTTTTCCAGGCGTTGAGTACTTTTTTTGAGGTTTTTCTATGCTATATTGATATTTGGTTCTTAACATTGGCCTTGCTAGACTGCCTCAATGTACTCGACTCTTTCTACTTCTCATTGCGCCCTTTCATACCATCGCTCCATCTCCTTGAAAGTTGCAAGCACCATGAGAGTGTCCTCCTAGAAATAAGCTATGTTTTCAGTTAACAGGTGGCTCTCCTTTTTAAACTCATTGTAAACTCCTACAAACTCACCTTTCAGATACACAACGGTCTGCGTGGAGCCCTTATAGTATTCAACAAGATGGCACAAGTGTTCGAGCTCCTTGAGGGCAGTGGCTAGTTCCTTTTCATCTCTCCTGGATCTGTCCAAGGTGGAATCTGAAAGGGTTTTTCCTACACCGATCAGTTCAGACGTCCGGGGTCTGTTGTGTTGATCAAGTTATCCTCTGTAGTAACTAGGATGTAGTGATCCAACGAGATCCTTCTTTTCTTCGTAGTCCTTTGGAAAATGGAATTTCTCTTCTGATCATAGGAGATCGCATAGATATCTGCCACCTCATCTACTGGCTCTGGTATCTTCTGATCTCCCCATGTAAGTTTGTTTCCCAAACTACTCGTGGTGTATATTTTTTCAAGGTTGGACTATTGAACTTCCTTGGTGTGTCTTGTGGGTTCAACTCCCATTTGTTTCTCGTCGGGGATTTGAGCATTGGGAAGAATGGAAGTGTCAGGTATAGGCTCGTTACTTACTTGCTCATCAACCACAAAACTGATGATTTCCTTTTGCGGATATCCTCTCTTTGTCTCCTCCGGTTCGGTCTCGTCATTCAGATTTTCCCTGACTTCTGATTTATTGGGTCCTTTTGTGTTGAGGCGGATTTTAGTTTATGTTTCCTTTTGCGAGACCTCCTGGCCTTGAAACTCAAGCTAAGGGGAAGAGGTTTTCTCAGGACCTCCTTCCTCTTGGACCCGCATCGGGGTGTCGTGAGATGACTCCGGACTCTCGTCATCGCTATATATATGTATAAGTTTTCTCAGGGGGTTAGGCGATTGGGTTTGTATCGAGACCCAACCTGAATCTATTTGAGTTGTCCTGCCTTCTGAGGAATGGACTGGTGATGTTGAGGATTCAGGATTACCTAACCTATTGGTGTTGTCAGGATTCATTGGACCAGGGCCGCTTGACTCTGTCGAGGTGCTTAAGATGGTAGTTGAAATTGCAGGTCTTATGATAAGGTATGGATCATCCTGCATCTGCTTCATTAGCAGCTGGCCTTGCTGGTATAAAAGTGCACCCATCTCTTGTGAAATTTGATCTTCAGGGAGATCCCTGATTTGTACCAGGGATTTTTGATGAACTGTGGTCACCTCGATGCCCTCTTGGGGATCTCCTATTCCCTCGATGGGCTAAGATTCTATAGTTCTGTCCCGAGCCCTGAGAATTTCTTGAGTTGTCTGCTCCAAAGATGTCGCTTATTCTTCCAAACTCATGGCCTTGAATATGGTCATTCAAGGATCAACCCTTCTTGATGCCACTTCATCCCAATCTTGGATGTTTTCGGTGAAGATTTCATCTTCAAACCGATCATGGCATAGGGCCAATAGGATGATACCTACGATGCATGTTGCGAGACCAGTCCCTTGGGATCAAATTTGCGAAATCGGCCAGTTTGGAGCAGGAATTCCAATTGACTTATCCCTTCCTACTTATCATGGGTGGTGTCTTTGACCATGTAGAAGCCAATATGAAACCCATATGGTATGAAAGCCTGCTTCTTGTCGTTTACTAAGGTGGCATTGTATCCTTGCAGGATGGTCTGGTAGCAAATTTCCCATAACACTAGTCGATCGGGAACATATATGGGTAACAAGTGGGTTGTCCCTGTGGCTCCGAAAACCCTGATGTAGGTTTTGCGTTCGTCTAGATATAAGTGACCCATTTTGGATATAACCCCTTTTACTACTACTGACAGCCTAGGGAATTCTTTCCTGAAAAACAAAAAATAGATACGTGCAATAGAATGGTCACAGATAAGGGTATAGGATTTTTTGTACCTGTTATCCCATAAAATGTTGAAGTATACATGGACCGAGAGCTTCGAAGAGTGCCAGTTCAAGTTCATTCCAGAGAAAACTTTCCTGGTGTAGATGATATCTAACAGATACAAGGACAGGTAGAAAGAGGGGGTTTCCCCCTCTTTTGGCATCTGGGCCTATCTTATGCAGGTGCTCAGCTGTTTGGAGATGATATCACCCCAATTGAAACCCATGCCTAAAATGGCTACTGTAAAAGTTAGGGGCATCCAAGCCTCTGAAAACCGAGACCAATCCTTCTCCCCATGTAACCTGCAGAAAAGAGCCATCAAGTATATGTATGGTTCTCTTAGATTGGTCATTGGGTACCAGCCAATGGTCTAATTCGTGAATTTTTTGTATTCCCTCCACCACGATGCCATAATTTTACTGGTATCATGTGAAGCATAGAAACTCAGAACGAAATCAATGCTCAACGTTTCTCCCGACTCCCTGAGCTTGTAGTAACTCTCAACCTCTTATGGTAATAAAACCCCGATGCATCCACCATTATCATCATTTATTAAAAATTTATGCACATCGGTGTGATCAATGAGCCACTTTAGGAGCTTGATGCAAGGAAACATCGGAGTTTGGCTTGCCACCATGTGTAGATAATCTCTACGGATGTTTGGGAGGACATCATCATCGAGCCTCCTTGTATCAGGATCATTGTGTGGAGTATAATCGAGGGGTTCTTCTTTATTGATTTTATTAAACAATTCTTCCCATCGAGGAAATGTTGTTTTGGCTCCAATGTTTGGCTCTGTTTCTCTGAAGTCCGGAGGTTGGACGAAGGCCTCCTTGGAAGTTGTCTTGATGACAGGCACCGGTTTTGGGGTGAATTATATTTGTCTTGCAACTGTTGGGGAGGACCCATCTCCTACTTTTGGTTTTTTCATCTTTGGCGCTCTTGGGGATTTCCAGGTGGAGGGTTTCTTTGGAGGCATTGTTCCTACAATTAAAACATCCTTTAAACATGTGTACAGAGAAATGTCGGGTTGTGAACTCATAAAATGAAACATAAAACGCCATAAGTGGATACATACCTGTAATTCTTCCTAAGAAAGTTGTCTAATGCTTACTGAACTTTGGACAGTTTATCTGGGTTGCCGACCTTGCTCCTCTGTTCATTCTGAAATCTTTTTCGCACAGAAGAAGATCATGCATAATGACTTCGACAACATATAACTGGAGAGACTCTATTTGTCGTATCAATCAATTAAGATGACACATACAATTCAAAATTAAACTACTGTCGATTCTCCACAATTAAATCCTAACTGGTTGACGGCCGAGGTACGGAGGCAGATGTATTGTATTGGTGAGTTAAACGAGTTCCTTTGATTCGTGCACGGATTAGCAACTAATGCATGATCCACAATCTTATTCACACTTTAAATGTGTTGTACCTAATGGATCCATGGGTAAAACTTCACATCATGTCGTATCTCTCCAGCGTGGAGGTCGGGGATCGACACTTTAAAATGTAAAATTAATGTGTATTTTATTTTGTAATTCTCCTATGTTGAAATCGTGTCGGGCGTCGATAATCGACCATACCGCTCTTCTCTTTGTGTGATGCTTACCTTTTCTTTTTTCGACCGAAGCCGAATGGGTTGGTCTTCGGTGATACCTCTACCAAGGTTCAATCGTAAAAAGAAAGACATTCATCTACCAATGTCGATGAAGATCGGTGTTTTGTTATTTTAAACTTCTCAAATTATTTTCATCATCTTTAACATTTACTGATGTCGAACTCCTAAATGTGTTGTGGAAAGCTTTAGTTTTACGATTTCCTAAGTAGCTTATTCAAGACCCTCTAATGATTAAGATGATTCCTTGTTGTATGTTCAGGCAGGATTTAGAATGAACATAAAAAAAATAAGCACAAGTATCAGTTTCATACTGAAGGAAAAACAGACAGTGTAAGGATCAAGTGGTACCTAAAAGTAAAAAATGAACATAGAATTTTAGGGTGTGTTGAATTCTCAACACCTTCATCCAATAAAGATTTTTTGCATCATATAAATGTAGTGCATCCCACTCTCGACCAATTGCATTAGAATAAAATTAAAATATTTCACAAATGTATAATTACTTAACACGATATACCTTTATAATTGATGCATATTGAAGATTAAAAATGAAATAATTAAGTATGATATATACATAAAAACCAACAATCAAATGTATTATAATTAATCTACACCATCTAATAATTACCTTTCACCTTCCTCGATCTACCTTTCCCCATCAGGTACTCCCCTTCGAATTTTTTAATGGAGTTTGGATCACCAATGCGCAGATCTAAATTGATCTTAATAAATGCTATCCCTGGAAGATATTCGGTAATATACACCATGGTCTGGTATAACATATATACCTTCACCATAGAGACCTCAGGACGTGCTCTTTGTCTAACCAAATCCTTAAAAGATTTCAAGTGCCTTTCAACCATCTACATTGACCTTGTGTGTATAGGTCCACACAATTCAATCTCCTCAACTTGGTGTATGAGGTAGTGTTCTTGTGCATTGAAAAATGATGAAGGTAGAAACTTTTGCATTTCACACATTACATGAGGAATTTCTCTCTTCCAATACTTTATATCTTCTTTATGGATTTCTTTAGATGACAACCATCTACAAGTGATGCAAGCAAATCATGATATTTAATGAAAATAAAAAGTATAGTACATAAGTACAATTAATTAAATAAATGTCAAATATAAGTTCTACAATGAATTAAACAAACACTTTATGCATGGAAAATATCGCTACTTACCTCATGTATTTTGCAAGATCATATATAACTTGTTTGGCATTGTTGTCGAAGTTATTTGGGAGAGATAGAGGTAGAACATACTGTAAAAATAAAATTGTTTCATTATTTTTTCCAAAAGTAGACAAAAAGGTTCACCAACAATATGTAGTATACAAATATAGCAATATATAAACCAGAATAATTACCTTAATGAAGATATGCCAATCATGTGTTTTTACCCCCCAAAAATCACCTTTCTTTGGTAAGATATTCTTTATGTTTGAACAAAATCCCATGGGATTTTTCGTATGACTTATTTTACAACATTTCTTTGTTGCTCCATAAATAACCATGGAAGTGAGCTTATATTAATTTGGTCTCCATCATTATTTAATTCAACTACATATTTCATTGGATGATTGCCTTCCTGAATGTCACTGCAAATTTTGACAATTTTTTCTTTGTCATTCCTTCCATCCAATATTTTCTGTAATGTTTCAGCTACATTCTTTCCGATATGCATTGTATCAAACAAATGAACAATTTGTAGGTGTTCATAGTATGGAAACCTACTGAATTGTTTGGGATAAATTTTCATTCCTCATGGAATCCCATTAACACCTGTTGAAATAATGTAACTGCAAAGTGTATTCTTATTATTATTTGATATATTATTCATTGGATCAATCCCCATTGTGGATTGATCATGTCGGCTATTTTAAAAGGACCAAATCCCCTTTTGTGGATTGGTCATAATGTAATTGTAATAGGCAGAAAGAGAATTCATCCCCAGAATATATCAAAGAGGCCTCAGAATATAATAAAGGTGGTTATAAGGTCACCCAGGAGAAGAATTCGGCCCTACCAGTGAAAAGACACTCCCACACATTCCAGTCTTGTATAAACAAGGAGGATAACACCTCACTTAGACACACACTCACTTGTTCATTGAGAGACAAGTTTCAAAGATGCAGTTGGAGAAGAGAGAGAGAGAGAGAGGCACATCTTTGGCAGAGGACATTCTATACTTGTTTGAGTTATCTCTTGGCATTGTATTGACTATCTATATTAAGGAAGTTTTGTTGGGTTTTCTGCCCCAAGAGGGTTTCCCAGGATAAATGATGTGTCTCTTGTGATTGTGTATTTCTCAGTGATTCTATCTTATGATATTGTTATCTATTGAAATGAAAAGAACTATAATAATGGCTTAAACATTAACATGGTATCAGAGCTAAGATGAAGAGAGCATCTTTCACAAGAGAAAAGTGAAAAACGTCACTGTTGTCGTACATGAAAATTAGGGATTTTTTTTGGAAAGGTATTTCAGCCCTAAAACCATCTAGAAAAGTACGCCCTTCCCCAAGTATCATTTTGACACCTTCAACACACCTTTTCAGTGGCTAGATCTCCCAGAAAGTGAAACCCTAGTTTCACAAAGTACTAGAAGTACCAGAAAACCAGAGTACCAGAAGTACCTAAAGTACCAGAGTACCAGACGTACCAGAAAACCAGAAGCACCAGTCCAGAAATCCGCAGATCAAGTTTGAGGGGGTAAAAGTTGGATTTTCAAAAATCTAACTACACCATCTTACTCGTCTCAGCTCAGTGCATCTATCCCTTGAATCAGAATTTCAAATTTTGAAGTTTGAAAAATTAGGGTTTCCTCATAAAACCCTAAGTTGCAGTTGCAGTTGCAATGTTAGAACCAGTTGTAGTTGCCGTATCAGTTGCAGTTGTAGCCGTAGCACCAGTTGCAAACACCCTTGAAGTTTTTAAGAGTTGGTAATGATTACTGCTACGGCCAGAGGGTGCCACTACCTGCAAATGCCATCAAAGATATGTACTCACATTTGTTTAAATGGTTAAACTTTAAAGAGTATTTGTAGGAGAAGGGATCTCTTGCCATAGATCCAGAAGGATCTCAAGATCCAACACATTCAGAGGAATGATACAACCCAGGTGTGATTATTCTAATATGCATCCATTTGTTATATTGATCAATGTTGCATGTTGTAGCTATGACCATCATTATAACCTTTTGTGAGTCAAGGCATTAGATGGATTAAAATTTGAGATCATATATCTTATCCTCTAACCTAACCTTCTGTCAAGATAACATATTGTCTTAGTACAGAAGACAGGTTGAACAAAGCACTCGTCATCTTGAGTGAAGGAGACTTGGAAGAAAACCAAGCATTCATTCCTGAGGACAAGGCTCCAGGTTTGATTAATCAAGTTAATAAGATTCAAAGGTACACATGACAAGTTAATGACTATAGTTGAGATAACAATCTTTGTAAAGTATCATACTTGATAGCATGTGAGCTTATAGAGGTAAATGCTTAACGTAATAATTTGTCTGATACAACTAACACCTCCTCTAGGAAGAATCGTGTGTGTTAGTTCCAGGTTGCCATGTTTGATCACAACACTATGAGAGTGTTGACCTCATTTCGTATTGTATTCCTTACCTTTAATCTTTGCTTCAGACAAATTACAAGTGATATCTCTAAAGGATCTACTGTGATGATTGTTCGTGCTATTGCTTTATATTATCAAAAGGATATTATTCTTGCTTGTTGTTTTGTTGACCTTGCTCCAGGTCATAGGTAATAACCCTAAGGAAGATATAGGCAACGTGCTAAAGGAGAGACCATAAATGAAGCAATCATCATTGGAAAAGAAGAAGGTGGCTTGCATAAGCTAAAGGGTCACTCAGAAGCTACCATGACCCACGCCATTGAGAATCCATGTGAAATTTGGCATAGAATATTAGCTCACATTAACTACAAGGCACTACCATACATATGCAAAGTGGTCACAGGTTTACCAGAACTCAAGGTTGACCATGAAGGCGTATGAAATGGATGTTCACAAGGGAATAACATCAAGAACCCTTTTCCAAAGAGAGACAACAAAGCAGAAGGAGTCTTAGAACTCATTCATTTAGATGTGTGTGGCCCAATGCCATCGTCCTCCATTAGTGGGTATGTATATTATGTATCATTTATTGATGATTATTCTCGTAAGACCTGGTTGTATCTCTTGAAATCTAAAGATGAACTATTCAAAAAATTCAAGGAATTCAAAGCCTTGATAGAGAATCTTTCTAAAAGAAATATCAAGATACTCAAGTCAGATAATGGAGGAGAATACACCTCAAAAAAGTTTGCGAACTTATGAAAAGATGTTGGGTTCAAGAGGGAACTCACTACTCCCTATAATCCTCAACAAAACGGTGTAGCTGAAAGAAAGAACAAAACAATAATGGAATTCATGAATACCATGATCCACGATCAAGATCTTCCTATGTTCTTATGGAAAGACGTAGCAATGACACTCGTATATGTGCAAAACCAATATTCCCATAGTGCACTTGGGTTCAAGAGCCTGGAAGAGATGTTCACCGGAAAGAAACTAGAGGTAAGCCATCTCAAAATATTTGGCTGCCCAGTATTTATACATATACCGAAAGAGAAAAGAAACAAGATGGAACCCTAAGGAAAGAAGGGAATATTTTTGGGATATTGTGAGGTCTCCAAGGCCTTCAGGATCTATATACCAGGTCACCGCCACATTGATATCAACAGGGATGTGACCTTTGATGAAGATGCAATGCTCAATAAATCGAGAAAATTCCATCTTGAAGAGGTATATGAAGAGGAACCCGTAATCCCCAAAGTTGTAGAATCAATGAGGGAGGTTCCCAGAGCTGCTGAACCAATGAGGGAAGTCATAACTTCTCCTGATGAGGAAATTCTATAAGATCATGATGTAGTAGAGTTTCAAGAACCTCCTCAGATGACAATCTCCCATAAAATAAAGCCATCTTGGATTAGAGAGCTTATTTAATATGGAGAGAAATATGGTGTTCCTGAAGGAACCATGATACATGTGAAGAAACCTAATCCATTCTCCAGTTATATGGCTTTGATGTGTGATCTCCTAGAAAAGGAGCCTACCTTCTTTCAAGAATCCATTCAGAAGAAAGAATGGGAAGATGCCATGACAGAAGAATACCAATCCATAATAAAGAACGATGTATGGGAAATAGTTCACAGACTGAATAGCAAGGATGTAGTATCGTCTAGATGGATCTTCAAAATAAAACATGTTGTTGATGGAAGTATTGAGAAGTATAAAGCAAGATTTGTATCTTGTGGATTTTCTAAAAAATAAGGCATTGACTATGAAGAAACATTCTCTCCTGTAGCCAGATACACTTCAATAAGAACCATCATAGCCCTTGCAGCTAAGATGAAGTGGACGTTACACCAGATGGTCGTAAAGACAACCTTCCTAAATGGTGTTATTGAAGAGGAAGTGTATATAGAGAAACCTCAAGGATTTGAAGTTGAATACAGGAAGTATCATGTCTACAAGTTGAAGAAATCCTTGTATGGATTGAAGAAAGCTCCTAGAGCTTGGTATGGCTGGATAGACAGCTTTCTAATGAGCTTGGGATTTACCAAGAGTAAAGAAGATTCTAACCTATACTTCAAGGTTATGAATGATGAGCCAGTAATACTATTATTGCATGTGGATGATTGATTCTTAACTGGAGAAGAAAAGATCATCACTGAATGTAAGAAGAGAATCTCTTCAAAATTTGAGATGAAAGACCTTGGCCTAATGCACTATTTCTTAGGTCTTGAGGTATGGCAGAGTCTAGAGAGGATCTTCCTTAACCAAGGGAACTATGTAGTCGAAATATTGAAGAGATTCAACATGTTAGAGTGTAGGCCCATGAATACACCCATGGAAACGAAGTTGAAGCTGTTGGTCGATACTTCGTCAGAATTGATTGATGCCACACTGTATAGACAGATTATTGGATCGTTGATGTACCTCATGAACACTGGACTAGACATTTGTTTTGTCGTGAACACCTTGAGTTAGTTTCTGGTAGAATCCAGACATGTTCACCTTATGGCTGCAAAACATGTGATGAGGTACCTTAAGGGTACATTAGATTGTGGTCTCAATTATGATGGAGATCATGATTTCACATTTAGTGGGTACATTGATTCAGATTGGGCTGGAAGTGTTTCTGACAAGAAAATCACTTCAGGATGTTGTTTCACTTTGGGATCAACCATGATCTTGTGGCAGAGTAGGAAGCAATCCAACATTGCTCTCAGCATAGTGGAAGCATAATACATTGTTGCATGTTCTTCCAGCTGCGAAGCTATATGGATTTGAAAGTTTTTGACCTGCCTATTTGACCTAGAGATGGAAGCAACCACGATCCTATGTGACAACCAAAGCTGCAGAAAGATGACAAAGAATCCTGTATTCCATGACAGGTCGAAGAACATAGAGATTCGTTATCATTACATTCGTGACATGGTGCAAAGAGGATCCTTAAAGCTCCAGTACGTTAGCACGGATGAACAGGTTGTTGATGTATTGACCAAGCCTCTATCTCGTGTAAAGTTTGAGCACTTTCGAGATAAGCTTGGAATAGTCCAAAAGGACCTTCCTCTAAAGGGGGAGTAGTTTTTGTGATGAGACATCTCTTGCTTCCAGCCTTATTGTTGTGACATAAAGCAAGACGATGTGATGAGACTAGAACTGTGCTTCCATCTTGACAGTTGCAACATAAATCTAGTCTAGTATCCTGCTTCCATATTGATTTTTGTGACATAAAGAAGGATGAGTATCTTGCTTCCAGATTTATTATTGGGACGTAAAGCAAGACGATGAGATGATACTAGTATTGTGCTTCCATCTTGACAGTTGTGACGTAAAGCCGGTCTAGTATCTTGCTTCCAACTTGATGGTTGTGATGAGACTAGTACTGTTCTTCCAGCTTGATAGCTGTGACATAAAGCTAGTCTAGTATCTTGCTTCTAGCTTGAGTGTTGTGACGTAAAGCAAGACATTGAGATGAGACTAGTACTGTGCTTCTAGATTGAGAATTTGTGACGTAAAGCCAGTCTAGTATCTTGCTTCCATCTTGAATGCTGTGACGTAAATCAAGACATTGAGATGAGACTAGTATTGTGCTTCTAGCTTGAGACGTTGTGACGTAAATAAAGTCTAGTATCTTTCTTCCATATTCATTGCTGTGACATAAAGCAAGACGAGTACTGAGCTTCCAGCTTAACAGCTTTGATGTAAATCTAGTCCTGTATTATGATTAGCCAACCTCGTGCTTTGATGATGATGATGTATTAGTTTTATACTAACACATATTGATGCAGATGATGATTTCATTCCTTTGAGAATGACGATGATGCTGATGAAGAAAACTTTCGATGATTTATAGATACGCCAGTCAGTGTTCCAAGATGATAGTGATGATGTTGTCCTCCTAATGTTGTTGATGATAAAGGCCTCTCTCTCGTTAGATGTTTCTGTAGAATACACTTCTTGTTAAGGGGGAGTGTTGAAATAATGTAACTGCAAAGTGTATTCCTATTATTATTTGATATGTTATTCATTGGATCAATCCCCATTGTGGATTGATGATGTCAGTTTTTGTAAAAGGACCAAATCCCCTTTTGCGGATTGGTCATAATGTAATTGTAATAGGTAGAAAGAGAAGTCGGCCCCATAATATTTCAAAGAGGCCCCGTAATATAATAAAGGTGGTTATAATGACCCAGGCGAAGAAGTCAGACCTGCCAGTGAAAGGACACTTCCACACATGCCAGTCTTGTATAAATAAGGAGGCTAGCACCTCACTTAGACACACACTCACTTGTTCATTGAGAGACAAGTTTCAAAGCTGCAGTTGGAGAAGAGAGAGAGATAGAGGTGCATATTTGGGAGAGGACATTTTGTACTTGTTTGAGTTATCTCTTGGCATTGTATTGGCTATCTATATTAAGGAAGTTTTGCTGGGTTTTCTGCCCCATGAGGGTTTCCCAGGATAAATGATGTGTCTCTTGTGATTGTGTATTTCTCAGTGATTTTGTCTTATGCTATTGTTATCTATTGAAATGAAAAGAACTATAATAATGTCTTAAACATTAACAACACCTTCATGATCGTGACCATCATGAATCATAGTTAAAGAAATTACAAAAATCGTTGTCAATTACAGTAAATTATCAAAACACATTATAAAAAAAAAATCAAAAACATTTCATATATGATGATAGATAGACAATTTGATATGTACCTTGTGATTTCTATTATATTGCAACTTCCATAAGTGAGGTTTAATTCTCTGTGGTTTTAATGCGGTCTTTTCTTTCCCATTAAAAATATATTTTTCGGTATTTAGATACCTATGATTCTTAGAGTGGAAGTGCCTATACTCATCAAACGCCTCCTTTCATAAAAAAATTGATCAACGAGATTTCATCATAGGACCACAAATTGGACATGCAAATTTTCCCTTTGTTTGAAGCAAGAGATGGATTAACTATGTCAATTATAATATATTATGTATAATGAATGAATTATTTAAAAAACATGGATGATTAATATATCAACTTCATAAAAATAAATACTATTAAAGTGCATGATATAATCAGATACCACAAAAATGTGTTAGCCCTGGAGAATCATGAATTGTCCATGCAAGCATTGCATGGAATTGAAATTTCCTTTTCCCTATTGATCTAGAGACATCATACATAGTGATGCCATTCCATCGCTTTAGTATCTCATCAATAAGAGGCTCGATATATACATTCATATATTTAACTTGGTACTTACCTAATTGATTTGAACATATACAATACACAATTATTATAACCATTTTACATACATAAATAATATATATGAGTAAATTGAAAACAATATATGACATTATGAAACAAATAAAACAAATGAGATGCTACTACATTAAAAAAACATTGTTGTAAACAAATACCAAGAACAATCATTGCCAACATTATATGCTCCCTTTTTATTCACATCCATGGAGGAATGTGTTGGCATGTTTACATGCAGAGTATGCTTGTCATTGATGGCAAGAACACCAACAACGATGGCATGGTTACAGGAAGAGTGTGCTTGTCATTGATGGAAAGAAAAACAGTGAGGATAGCATATTGGCAACAATGGTAGCAAACAGGAAAGCAACGATGATAGCATCGGAAATTGATGTCTACAAGATCAGGAGGAATAACGCAGAGTTGCACGCACAGTGAAAGTGTGTTCTAGGGCTGAGGTTAACTTCATTTCCAAATCTCAATAGAGATAACGTTCTTAGAAATGCAGACGAGACCCAAACTCATCAAGACTCGCAGAAGGATCAAAGGTCGAGGCCTTTGACACTTAGAAATTCTTCCAAGTCGGGAGGAAGCGTAAGCTCAAAAGGAGGAGAGCGAGTGGTCATTGGATCACTAATACTGAATACCCATTTTCCTTTATATTAGAGTCCAGTGACCAGATGAAGCACAGAGGAGAAGTACATATCTCAGCCATTAGATCTGAGTACGTGGACCAACAGTCATTGGACCCCAAGAAAAGTGCACGAGACAAGTTCTGAAGTCATCGGAACTGTCCATAATCAGGGTTGATAGGTGGCAACAGATCCGAGAGTTCGAAGAATCGAACTTTGAAATATTTTCAAGGGGTAGAGTGGAGTCAATCCTAGCCATTGATCCTGGGAAGGACACGTGGTGAGAGATCATCATTTTGCTGACTCGTGAACTGGAAAAGTCAAAGGTGAGAGTTGTAGGAACTCGCGATGTCTGATTTCACGAGTTGATATGAGCCCTTAGATCATGGGGAGTTGTGGACCATTAGATCCATTGGATTTGCAAGGATGATATGCTCAGGTGAAAATCTTCGAGAGTTGTAGGAACTCGCGAAATGCGAATTCACGATTTGATATGGACTGTTGGATCGTGGAGAGTCATGGACCATCGATATGAAGTCCCGATATGATTTGGGTTGTTGGATCACTGAGGATCATGGGTCGTTTATCTGGAGCAGGTTACAAAAAATCAGAAGTCGGGAGAAGAGAGGTGAGTAGTCCTACAACTTTCCGAAATGTGATGTCCCAATAAGATCTGGACCGTTGGAACACAGAGGCTTGTGGGCCATCAATCTAGCACAAAGCATTGAATTAGGAATCAAGAGTTGGAAGAGTCAGGGTTGACTCACATTCAAACACTCGACACGCGAGGTCGCTATTTGATCATAGACATTGATCGAGATAGCATTGTGGACCATTCATTTGACACTGCAAAATAAGTTAGCGAGCTCGCGAAACATGAAGCACTCGAATGTTTGGCCCATGGACATAGCCAAGGACTCATCGTCGAAGGATTAAGGGAGGAGCTAGCACATCTCTAGGATCCACATCGAATATTGTGAAGCACCCTTTTGATTAGCAAGCAGTCATAGCCAACGATCACGTGGAGAGAGAATAGAGGAAGGAGATAGTGTTGCTAGGCTCCACCTCAGAGTTTCACAAGTTGGGATAATCGAGGAAACTCACAGCTAAATATCCAATGTGTGAAGTCACAAAGTGCCTTTTGGATAGGAGTCTTATCACAGCTTGTGGTCACGTGAAAGGAAGGAGCTTAGCTAGAAAAGCAAGCACCCATTGTGTAGTTTTCTCAGAAAGGGAAAAGACGCCAAAGGCATGAGCATGCATAGGTTCTCTCTGTAACTGCCAAGATTGACTAATTTCATCTTCTAGAGAATTAGAATAATATCAAGGTGATCGCCAGAGGAGCTGAAGAGTCTCAAGGTAACTTCGAGTGGAATGAAGACTCATCATAGAGATGATTGACAGATGGAATAAAATCGAAGACTGTAACTTCCATAGAAGCCAAAGAATCTCAGGATAATGGCCACTGATGTAGAACAGACTCAGCATAATCGCCAGAGAGGACAAATATTTAGGTGTATGATCTGACAGAGGACTTGGAATGATAAATATACACAAAACAAAGAAGAGATGGTTGATGTTATGGAGAGTTATTGATGCAGGTAAAAGCATGTTGTGAGTAGCAGTTGAAAGACATAGAAGAGGGATAGTGCATAGAATGGAAATGTTGCATAGAGAATAAAGCACAGAGGAAAAACATAGAACATAGATGTATATGTAAGAGAGGAAGAGGAAGATGAGGTGCGCATGTAGAGACAAAGAAGAAGGACAGAAAGATCAAGAAGATGCGAGCAGGAAGACACTGATGCAGGCAGAGCATAGCAGTGCAGAAGAACAATGATGAGACAGGTAAGCCATTGATAAACAATGTATCACTATAACAAGTTTCAGTAACAAAGTTTTTATAATTAGGGTGGTAGGGAGGTGCTAGGGAGGATTGTTGTCCTCATATTTTCAAGTGGGTTCTTGAACATAGGGATTTGTATCTTCCATCTGGTTGCATCCAGAAAAACTAGGGTGGTAGAGTTGTGCAAGGGAGAACCGTTGTTCTCTGTTATGCAGGTTGGTGTCTGTGTGACTGGAATTTGATGCTTCCATCCAATTGGTGTTGGAACACTCAGGGAGTTGATGCTAGAGAATCAAGAGAGTTGGTGGTCTCAGTAAGTTGTAGCTTGTACAGGTTGGTGCCTGTGTGACTGGAAGTTGGTGCTGGAACACAAAGGGAGTTGGTGCTTCCTTCTAGTGGGTGCTAGAGAAACCAGAGAGTTGGTGCTCTTAGAAATTTGCTTCTTGTAAAACAGAGGTTGTATCCTCAAAAGGATTTGGTGCTCATAAGAATGATAATGTACAGTAAATAAAGACTACTTATCATATCAAGAAGAAGAGGTTTTTCCCTATATGGGTTTCCTCAGGAAATATCTGTCTCTGTGTATTTCATGTGTGTGATTGATGTTGAATATTTTATTGCTTACTTCTCTACATTATTGCGATCATCATTGAGTGTTTTGTAAAGAGTTTAAAATGGGCATAATTGTTTAAGAACAGTAACAACTGATTCACCCCCCCCTCTTAGTTGTCCAACAATTGGTATCAGAGACGGTTCCTTTTATCTAAGGGTAGATCCTAGACCTTAAACATGACAAGTCATGAAGGAAATTCAACCAATAAGGCCCCCCTTTTCAATGGAAAAAAATTTGTCTTCTGGAAAGTTAGGATGAGAACCTACATAATGTCTTTAGGTGCAAATGTTTGGGATGTGGTAGACACTTGTTTTGTAAAGCCAGTTATACTAGATAATAAGAACGACAAGCTAGAATTTATCTTCAACTCTAAGGCTATGAATGATATTCTGAGTGGCCTTGTAGAAAAAGAATTTGTAAAAGTTATACACTTAGAATATGCCAAATAAATGTGGGACAAACTCATTAGCAGTTATGAAGGTAATGAGAAGGTAAAGGATGCCAAACTTCAAACCTACATATTACAGTTTGAACAACTAAAGATGAAATAGGATGACACTGTATGGAAGTACTTTCTGAGAGTTGAAAAACTAGTAAATGTAATGAAAGGACTCGGTGAAAATTTTTAGGAAGCCTCGTTAGTTAAGAAAATTTTGAGATCTCCACCAGATAGGTTCAACCCAAAGGTCTCTGCTATAGAAGAAATTAATGATCTAAAAGATATGCCTTTTTATCAACTTCTAGGAATGTTGACTGCATATGAAATGATGATAGGTAAATACACACCCACCTCTAGAGAAACATCATTTAGATCAGATAAGAATGAGGATTCTGAGCCTAATGAAATTGAAGCAAAATTTGTGAGAAGACTAAAGAAAGGATCAGGCAAGTACCAAGGCAAGTTTCGCTTCAAATGTTTTAACTATGGAAAGATAGGTCACTTTGCATCTAAGGGTCCACACAAGAGGAAGGACTAGAACTCTCAAGGTGAAGAGGAGTAAAAATCCAAGAGATTTGGTAAAAAGAAAAGTTTGTGTAAATAATGATGACTCTTCAGAAGACACAGATAGTGATTCTACTTGTGAAGATAAGGTTAATGACTTTATGCTTATGGACAAAGAGGATTATGATAATAAAATCACAGGAAGTGATGTCAATGATGAAGAAGCTGTGGTTGACTTGGAAGGAGAACTAATCAGTTCCCTAGAAGAAATTGAGAGACTCAGATTTAAGAAGAAAAAGAAAAAACAATTGTTGATGCAGTTCGAGAAAGACAGTAAAAAACCTGATGAAGACTTTTCCCTACTAAAAGTGGAATTAGAAGAGGCAAAGAAAATAGAGGACATTATGAAACAACAATTATCATAGAAGAAGGCAATATGTGAAGCCTTAGAAGAAGAGGTAGTAAAAACCAGAAAAGAGATGGAGAAGTTTAAAGCATTGTATCTCCAAAATATTCCAAGAATTAAATCCTCAGTAGAAATAAACAACATTCTGAGCAAACAAAGATCTCCTTTGTTGAAGACTGGTTTAGGCTATGTAAGTGGTTCAAGCAGCAAACAACTAGAAAGAAAAGAGCCAGTAAAGATGACCAGTTTCCAGGTCAACAGACAATCAGACCATGTGAGTACTTTGCCACCAGAAGCTAATAAAGACAAGATGACCCCTGATGAAAAACAAAGAAATCAGAAGATGGAGAAACAAATTTCAAGAAGAAGGCCATCCTTTAGGTACCAAAATTTATTCCATGGTTACTGTTTTTACTTCTCTAATTTTGGTCATAAGATTGCAAACTGTCAAATTAAGTTTAGAGACACGCAATTGAGGAAGTAAAGAAATAAACAATCCTTGCAACATAGAACTAAACAACCAATGAGTCGAAAATGTTGCACCAATCACTTTGACCTATTGAATGATAAACTTGAATGCTATAAATATCATAACTTTGGCCACAAAGATGCAAACTGCCATCTGAAGAATTACAAAGCAGATCCAAGGATAAAACTCTTAGCTAGAAATTCCAGCACATGGAAAAATAAATATTATAAGATAAAGTCTGTAAACTCAAGACAAGTGGTGGATAAAGGCATAAGGAAAAATAATAATGTTGATATTGAATGCTCCCCTACAATTAAATAAGAAGACTCAGATACAATAAATGAATATTCTTTTAGCATTTATCCCATTGAAGAAGTAGAAGAAGAATAATGTCATAAGCTGGAAGCAGAAGTTGTGAATCTTAGAAAGAAGGTTGAGAATTCAAACACCCAAACCAAGTTATTGAACATATCTATGACCCTGGATGAGATCTTGGATAGTCAGAGATCACCAAATGACAAATCTGATCTTGGATACAACAAGGAATAAATCAATACTGCTAAGAAACTTGATGCAAGTCTTTCATTTGTAAAGGGTGAAGACAAGTCTGACACAGGTCCTTCATTTGTAAAAAGGGAAAGAAGGTATGACTCAGGCTCTTCATGTTCAAAGAATGAAATCAATACTACAATATTTAGAAGATCAGATCAAGGAAGACATCCAGAAGCTACTCATACACCTTAAAGTAATTTTAGAAGAGAGACACCTTCATGGATGAAGCAAAGGAGGTATGAGAGTGTTCGTAACGGTTTTTTTTCTTTTTCTTGTGATGAATATGGTCATAAAATCCTTGGATTATAGGCACATTGGAAGAAAAATGAATGTACAGTAAAGAAACATCTTGGATAAAGAAGGATACATTTGGTTAGAGATCGATGAGAATCAATGGGTAGATCCAAGGGTTGTTTGAAAAATATGAGTGGTTGTGTTCTAGTAGGACAATGGGTTGTGTTCTAGTAGGACAACAAAATACACAACAACAACATTTTGATATACAAAATGATATAGATGACATCCTGTAGAGATAACAAGAGGAGAGACCTTGTTAGGGAAATCTAACCTTTTAGAAACAAAGGGGGATAACAGTCAGAAGAAGAGAGAGAAAAGTGACAGGGAGAGTCATTCAGTTATGACAAGAAAAAGTTGATGAAGGAGTCCCAGTAAGAGAGGTGAGAAATATTGAGTATACTACAGAGGACACACCTGAAGTTGAAGATGAACAGGTCCCAAAATCTAGTATTTCATTCCAATACCAAGCACATCCCCATAAAATACCATTTTCTGAGAGAGAAGGTCACCAATAAGATTGTTTAGGTTCATTACGTTCCAACCACAGAACAAATTGCAGACATCTTTACTAACCGCAAGAAGTTGGGCGTGACCCTGATATCAAGTTAAAATAGTCCATCCTGTCAAGGCGAGTATGTGTTGGTTGAATATATGATACCTATGAAAAGTACTACAATAGCTCAGGGGGATCATGTTTTCTTTTACATTGATTTCAAAGGGGGAGAAAAGGTGCGGTCTGGATGCTACATTTGGAGGTAAAAGTAGAACAGTGCAGTCTTTCAGGGTTTCCATCAATTCCAAAGGGGGAGATTGTTGGAATATTTACATGTTGAGCATGCTTGTCATTGATGGAAAGAACAACAACAACGATGGCATGGTTATAGACAGAGTTTTCTTGTCATTGTTGGCAAGAACAACAACGAGGATGGCATATTGGCAACAATGATGGAAAACAGGGAAGCAATGATGATAGCATCGGGAATTGTTGTCTACAAGCTCATGAGGAATAGAACAGAGTTGAATGTAGAGCGCAAGTGTGCGCCAGGGCCGAGGTTAACTTCATTTCCAAATCTCAGGAGAGATAGTGTTCCCAGAAATGCAGACGAGACCCAAACTCATTAGGACTCGCAGAAGGATCAAAGGTTGAGGCCTTTGACACTTAGAAATTCTTCCAAGTCATGAGGATGTGTAAGCTCAGGAGGAGGAACGAAAATGGTCGTTGGATCACCAATCCCAAATGCCCGATGTCCGTTAGATAAAAGTCCAGTGACCATAGGAGCCGTAGAGGAGAATTACAGATCTCAGTCATTAAAGTCCAGTGACCAGAGGAAGCACAAAGGAGAAGTACAGATCTCAGCCATTAGATATGAGTAAGTGGACCAACAGTCGTTGGATCCCAAGGAAAGTACATGAGATAAGTTCTGAAGTCATCAGAATTGTCCATCATCAGGGTTGACAGGTGGCAGTAGATATGGGAGTTTGAAGAATCAAACTTTGAAATATTTGCAAGGGGTAGAGTGGATTCAATCCTAGTCATTGATGCTGGGAAGGAGACGTGGCGAGAGATCAACATTTCGCTGACTTGCGAAATGGAAAAGTCAAAGGTGAGAGTTGTAGGAACTCACGATGTCCGAGTTCGCGAGTTGATCTGAGCCCTTAGATCGTGGGGAGTTGTGGACCATTAGATCCAATGGATTTGCAAGGATGATATGCTCATGAGAAAATCACTGAGAGTTGTAGGAACTTGCGAAATGTGAATTCACAATTTGATATGGACCATTGGATCATAAAGAGTCGTGGACTGTTGATCTGACGTAAGCAGATATCAGGAAATCAAGAATCGAAAGAAGGGAGGTGAGATAACCTCTGACATCGCGAAATGTGATGTCACGAAAAGATTTGAGCCCTTAGATCGCGGAGAGACTTGGACCATTGATTTGATATAGGGTATTTCAAATTTCGTGATTTGGGAGAATCGAGGCAACTCGCAGCAGAAATTCACGAAATGAGAAGTCTCGATATGATCTGGGTCGTCGGCTCACCGAGGATCGTGGTTCATTGACTAGAGCAGGTTTTGGGAAATCTAAAGTTGGGAGAAGGAAGGTGAGTATTCCTCCAACTTTGCAAAACGTGAAGTCCTGATAACATCTAGACCATTGGATCACAGAGGCTTGTGGGCTATCAATCTGACACAGTGCGTTGAATCAAGAATTGGGAGTTGGAAGAGTCAGGGCGTGCTCACGCTCAAACACCCGAAATGCGAGGTTGTGATTTTATCGTAGCCGTTGATCGAGGTAGCATTGTGGATCGTTGATATGAAACTGCAAACTAAGTTAGCGATCTCACAAAATGCGAAGCGCTTGAATGTTTGGCTCGTGGTCATAGCCAAGGTCACGTCGTCGAAGGATTAAAGGAAGAGTTAGCACATCTCTAGGCTCCACATCAAATATCATCGAGATTGTGAAGCGCCCTTTTGATTAGCAAACGGTCATAGCCAATGGTCATGTGGAGAGAGAATAGAGGAAGGAGCTAGCATTGGTAGGCTCCACCTCAGATTTTTGTGAGTTGGGAGAATCAAGGAAACTCGTAGCTGAATATCAGATGTGTGAATTCATGAAGCACCTTTTGGATAGACATTTCATCAAAACTCGTGGTCATGTGAAATGAAGGGGCTTATCCAGAAAAGTGAGTGCCCACTGTGTATTTTTATCATAAAGGGAAAAGGTGCCAAAGGCATGAGCACCCGGAGGTTCTCTTTGTAACTGTTACACATTATTTTGGTCACTCTGATGATGACTTTACAAGCACATAATCAGGCCCTCAAAATCATCTTTTTCCTGAGAAAAGTGACTGCTTTCCTCCTCTGCAAGACTAATTTTTAGAAGGACGTCACAGGCTACCCATAGTGTATAGTGCAGAAATCCATGATTTTTGCAGGCTTCTCCATAGCTTGCCTGCGGGATTTCCATAGGCTTCTATATAGGTGTTGGAATCCAATCACATTTTTCCATGATCCTATAAGCTGCCTACACCTTTGTCTTGCAAACATCAAGTTTTGTCGCAATTTTCAAATAAATGATGTTTTCATTTCTTGCAACATTTACACATTTGTCTTTGTTAAGTTTTCATGACTGTAAGCGTGAAAATTTCTCCTTTCGAAGTCACATTTTGATCACTATCTGAACTATCATGATCTTTTTAATCGATGTGCCTACTGTGCTTACCTTTTGTTTATCATTGTGTAGCTGGAAGAACTTTTGAACTGGATTCATTGGACATTCTTATATTGATTATATGATTGGGTTTCATTGAGTTTGCAATACATTAATATTTGGATTTGTGCTTTTTATGACATGCCTGATCATTGATTCTATGAAAATGAATAGGGGTTATGATTGGTTTTTATTTTTATATATATATGATATAATCCTTATGGTAATCTTTTTATAACTTTTGGCTTGTCAACTACATGAACACCGTTTGGCACCTTAGCTAAACTTTTGATTATATACATTGGCGCATAGTTGATTTTGTGTTTTGATTTATATGTCGGATGTTTGAATAACTTGGCATAACGTTTGCGCGCATTGGTATACACATTGGATTTCATTGGTTGTACACATGACTTAATGTTTGAACTAGTATTATGGAGTGAAAAGCTATGAAAATTGGCAGTTGTACTTGGGTAATGAATATTTTGCATGGCAGACTCCACCACCTTCGCATGCTCGCATTTATGCTTATCCCTTTTGGCTCGTTCATTGTTGTTGGTTCGGGTAGCTCTGTTACTATGTGTGTTGGTGAATTCAAACCCTTCCCTTACCATGCATTCAACTCCATGGCACCAGTCGGGCGAGTCGAACCCAATGTCAATCAAGCCCTGTTAATGTTTGACAATGCCCGTAGAGATTTGGAAGACAGTGGATGGCTTACCTTCGTGAAACGATTTGAGGGTTTTAACCTATGTTTAGCTCGACAGTTCTCCATGACCTTCGATGGCTGTCGAGCCAAGGTAGGCGATGTATAGTTGGAAATTGATGAACAGTTTATCAATCTTGCCACAGGGTTACTTGCCGTTGGACAACATTGGTTCAAGAATTGCAAGGTCGAGGAAGTGCTGTGGACATTGTTGTTTCTATCACGCAAAGTTACCTCCTGTGACCGAGGTATGCCCGTTTCTGCACTCAAACCACGTTGGCATGATTTATTAATGATACTCAAGCAGTTCGTGACCTGTGAAGGTAGATACGGGCTTGTGTTCCTTCACCACCTACGTTTGCTGATGATTTTTATAGGGTATCCTCTAAACATGCCTTTCTATTTTCATCGGAGTCTGTTTAAAATGTCAAAGAAGTTTAAGAGGCACAAGGCTGACAACAGCCTGTTTCATCATGGGCTTATTAAGCTCATCATTGTTTATCATTTGAGTTTTCTTGGTGATAATTGGAAGGCTTTCATCACCCGTAATGGCTTTGAAGACACCAACCCTATACAGGTTGATAAACACATGGTAATTGAAACAAAGGCTGAACCACCGGTACCCTTGCACCTCCTACTGCTTAAACCCTCGGCTGACCCTCCTATCGACTTACCTGACACTGTAACTAAGAGTGCAGAGGCCATTAAAAAGCCTATGAGTAATAAGCCCAAATCCAACCTTACTGCAAATGCTAAAGGGAAAAGGAATGCCCAGCTCATTTCATGAATGACCAAAAAAAAACCGAAACCCTTTGCCCATTCAAACCCTATCATCTTAAGTGAGGAATCCGATTCGGATATTGAGCGTTTTCTGGCTAGCGAATACCCCTACTCACAAGGTTTATGTCCCGAACCCTCTTATGATTTTGTATCAAACCTTCCCCCCTGTTTAAAGGACGACCCTCACTACCCGGGTATTAAATTTCCTCGTGAAACCCTCGGTCATTCGGCCAAACCCTCGAAACCTACATAGACACCCTGTGATCAATGTAATTCATGGTTAGAGCGATATTATATTGATGTTCCTATACTCCAGTCAAAGATTCAATCCTTGGAAGACCAGATTGCCGTGCTAACTAGACAAAAATCCAAGCCCTGATTAGTTTAGTTTTCTTTAATAATTAGTTAGTTTGTTTAGTAGTTTGTTTTATTAGATTAGTGTATTAGTTTGTTTTATTTATTGTTAGTTAATTTAGTTTGTTTTAATTGTTTTAGTTAGATTAGTTAGTTTAGATTAGTTTTCTCTTTGGTTTTCTTAAGACCTTAGATCGGCTAATGGAGCCGCTAAACCCGTCAGGGTGGTTCATTCCAAATGGCTTGGGTTATTAGACAACCCCGGACCGGTTCCACTCTCTCAGTTGATGGACGGTCAATTTCGCCCTTCAACAAATGGCGCTAGAAGGAGGGCCTGAACTTAATTAATGGCGCTAGAAGGAGGGCCTGAACTCAATTAATGACACGAGGTGGTCGCAAGACTCCTCCACCCCCTAATCGCTCCCCTATAGTGACTAGAAGCTGTTCACATGATAATATTCCCCTTCGAACAACAACTACTTCAACCGATGATCCACAGATCACAGTTGAACCAGCAACCCCTAATCCTACATGTGGTGACATACAAGAGATTGTACGCCAATCTCTCATTAAAACACATAGTGACTTAGCTCGTCTTAGGCAACCAAACTGTCCGTGGGGCCAACCTTTGGACTTCTCTGATATCAGAGAACAATTAGGTGGCACTGATCCTACTGTGAATCCTTCTGATCCAATCTTAAATCCTACTGCAGGAGGATCTGGGATACCTCCTTCACCACCTCCATCATCTCCTTCCTCCTCTGGAGGAGATTCTTTTGACAAAGGCAATTCACCCTCTCAGCCTTCCACACCCTCTACCCCAATGGAAAATCAGAACAACCCTGCTAGACCTTGGCTTGATCAGGATGTTGTAGCTGTACCTGGAGCCCAACACCCTTTACCTAAACACCCGGAGAAATGGATTCCCAAGTTTGATCCCGAATCAAAACAGATAGCTGAAGATCATATCAAAAAGTTTATGTTAGCCATTAGACTCCGCAATGTTGAACATGAAGACATTGTCTGTAGGTTTTTCCCTTACACTTTCGAGGGTAATGAATCCACATGGTACTTTTCCCAACAGCCCCACACCATCATGTCTTGGGAAAAGTTTGATTCATGCTTTTTGGAAAAGTTCAGAGACGGTAAACCTCTGGAAGTCCTGGTCATGGATCTTTCTAGCTCAAGAATGAATCCAAAAGAAAAAGTTAAAGACTTTAATCAAAGATTCTTAACACTTAAAAACCGAATCCCTGCAGATTCTATGCCTGCTGAGAGTCTTATAATATCTTACTACACTAAAGCTCTACATCAAAGTATAGCTATTTGGGTTAAACGATCTAAGAAAGCTATGTTGTTAGAAGACTTCGAGGAGGCCAGTTAGATTGAAAAAGACATACTTAGCCTTAAGGACTCTTCCAGCAACGAAACAGAGGCTAGTGATGCTCCCAAAAAGAAGATTGAAATTCTCTCGAGACCCACTCAAGGTAAAACACAACCTGAAAACTCTGATTTGGAAAATTTAACTAAAGTTGTTCAAAAACTATCAAATCAAGTTATAGACTTAAAAAGGTCAACTGAAGAAGCTTCCTCGAGTAAAGGACCCTACAAACCCCCTTTCCGAAATCCTTTTCTTACCAACCGACCTAGTCCAACCACCGAGGGCCTTAATCTAGAAAGTTTGCAATGTTCTCTTCAAACAATTCTAGAAGCCCAAGATAACTTGATACCCCCTGATACCCCTCAGGAGGTAGTTGAACAAGAAATGGTTCAAGAAGAAGAGTCTTCTCCAAACATCTTTGGACACTTCTCAGATAGCCTCTTTCAAGCTAACTTCGAGACTGTTCACCCTTATAATACCAGGAGTAAGACAACAAACAAGCCTTCTACCAAAAACACTACAACTTCGCCTCTAAAGCCATCTAAATCAGTAGAGACTAAACAGAGTAATGTGAACCCCAACTTAGATTATGATGTTGTTGAAGATCTTAAAAAGTTAAGGGCAAATATTTCTATTTATGAGTTATTGAAATTTCCATTTCTGCTTCAAAAAATGTTGCAAAATATTTCAAAGAACGGCAAGAATGGTAATTCAAGTGGTAACAAGGTTGTGCAAAGCAAAGTCCCTCAGAAGACTTCCACTAAAAATAATCCTGATCCTCAAGATAAAGGAAGCCTTCCTGTAGTCCCTGTAAATAATGTAAATAATGTAGATAAAGTAGCTTCAGAAATTGCGAGTAAGAAGACACAAGCTATTACTCCTAGTACTCGCAAAAATGTACCTCCTTTTCTTTTAACTTTCGAGATTTTCAACAGAAATGTGCATAATTGTATGGTGGACTCAGGAGCGTCATCCAATGTGATGCCTTGGTCTGTCTGCCAAAAGATTAATGCTGAAGTGGAACCATCTACTTTAAAAATCATACAACTTGATCGGACAAATGTTAAAGTTATAGGCGAACTAAAAAATGTATTGATTAGATTATCGTCTAACCCCAAGGTTCATCAAGTTATTGATATAATCGTTGTGGATATTCTAGAAGTGTATGGTCTATTTTTAAGCAGGGACTGGTCAGAGCAGCTACATGGTTACTTTGTGACAGACTTGTCTCACTTATGGCTCCCAGAGAACGGTAAGCCTAACAAGATCAGGGTGAATCGTGAGCGTTACCTTAAGTTCATGGTCACATATTTAAATGATCCCAACGAACCATATACACCTTCTGCAGATACACTTGAAGTACAAGGGATGGACACCTTCTTCGGAAATTTAATGGCCGAGGTTTCACCTATCATCAATCCAGAACAACAGTCCGAGATCGTAGCATATATACAACCAACAACTTCTATGCAAAAATCCCATGAGCCCGATGGAAATCAAATTTGGTCTCTATATTTTGATGGTTCTAAGTCTAAAGAAGGAGTTGGTGTAGGCTGCATCATTATCGATCCGGCAGGTAACAAGACATTAATGGCTTGTAGACTAGAATTTGAATGTACTAATAATACTGTAGAATACGAGGCTTTACTGCAAGGTCTCAGAAAAGCTCTGGATATGAACATTCAAAATTTAACCGTCTTTGGCGACTCTGAAATAGTGGTTAGACAGGTAAGAGATTCTATACAGTGTCTTTCCCCACATCTCAAAAGTTACCAGTCATAGGTATGGAGTTTAATGAATAAATTTTCTGCGTTCAATATAAATTCCATTCCTAGATTGAATAACGCTGAAGCAGATTTATTAGCTAATGTAGCTTCTAAAATTCTTCCTGCAGAAGGCTTGTCCCCAAACGCATTCTCCATGGAGCTATTGTTTTGACCATCTGTTCCTGACAATATCACAAACTTGAGAGTATTTGACGATGATCATCAAATCATTAACTTTCTGCACATGGAAGAAACCTTTCAAGGCGCAGTGATAGATGAACGCACGCACGATGACAATTTGCACGACTTTACGGTAATACCTGATCTGAAATCTCCTGAAGCACTATCGGATATGGTAAACTCGATACCCAAATCCATAGTTAGATTAGAGAAGTTTTATGATTTTGAAGATAAATTTAAAAAGACGGTCAATTGTAAAACCAATAGTTCCTCGTTGTCTTATGAAAAAGTGAACTTAGGAACTGATGAAAAACCTCAATGCATTAATCTAGGATTGGGATGTTCTTGACAAGAAAAAGTTGCATTCATTAAATTATTCAAAGAATTTAAAGATGTTTTCGCATGGACGTATGATGATCTTAAAACTTTCGACCCTAATATTGATCTAAAAATGAAGAAGACTTGAAAAACTTGAATAATTATTGCAAGTGAAATGTTATGTGTTTAAAGAAACAAGATCAATTTGCAACACATAAATTAAGGATTACTTATGCAAAATATACATAGACAACAACATAAACATTGAACATAAACACATGTGCACATCAATTGATAAAGGAGTTCACCCCTCTTATGGGCTACATCTCCTGGTCCAACTTCCAATGGATCATTATTATTAATTTCTCAAAAAGTGCTCAAAAACATGTCTTACAATGCTCAAACTGACAAACCGACTGCTCCACTGGCTTACCAGCGTCCCAAAACCCCTGTCTGGGCTCTTTCGGCACCTCAATCGATCGAAAAATGAAGAAGTTAGGCCTCCTGGAAGTCTCCCTCTTCAAGCTTGTTGTCTCTGGTTCTACAATTCGCACTCTCCTTGAGTGAACCTGGCTCACACGCTCTTTTAAGCATAAAAACCCAGCACCGGGCGCAACCGCGCCAACAGTGCAAACCGTAGGACAGTTAAGGCGCCTCCATCCCCTAACCGCCTCGGCACCTAGGCATATGGCCATACGACCTTGCGCGTTGGAAAAAAGGTGGTTAAACCGTTTGAAACCGTGTCAACCGACTCCCGCGCGCCAACATTTAACACATGGGTCTTGGTTTCAAACCCCGCGACAATTATTTTAACACACGGTTATATAATATACAATGCAATGTATTGCAATACATTGCAATACAATGCAATGTATTGCAATACATTGCAATACAATGCAATGCAATGTAATGTAATTTAATACAACGCACGTGCGCCAATGTTTGGGCCATAATATATGTGGGTCATATGTTAAACAATGTGTCCACGGGTCGGGGCTATGCCCCGGCCCGCCCCCCTTTCTGTTTGGCATAACATTCAAACTTTTATATATGTTTTATGGCATAGCTAATAAGGAACAATGGCGGGAAATTTGGTTAGCGGAAGCTTTGTAAGATTTATTCTATGGGAGGTCCAGGGGTCGAACCCCGGGGACTCCCAATACAATTTTACATATGAAATAATGACCAAAGAATGAGCGACACATGGCGCCCTCGGGTTGGGCCACGTGTCCTCATACTATTCGCCCATAACGGACACGTGTCAACATGCTACTCGCCAACATCAACCAATGAAAACATGCCATGTCACCTACCTGCAACGTCACTTTACGGATGGTAAGGCCCTGCCACATCACTGTACGGACTATATGGACAGGTACAGTCAGCATCCAAAAATTTTGCCTGTTTGGCTTGGCGGACAGATCGCGATATCTTCTCCATACAGACTCCATTTGAGAAAGTAAATATACCGTCGGAATCAGGAAGACGAGACGGACACAATGTCACTGTTTTCGTCGCATTCCGAGCACTTTGAAAATTGAGCAAAATTTGATCCCCTGATCACACCTCCCCATTGGGAAGCTTTTGGACCTCCAAAAGACTATCTCAGTCTATGTGAAGATGAGGGTATAGTTCCCTCACCCTTC
>ML779995.1:113990-165402 GCA_009831015.1 Picea engelmannii
CCTTATGCATGGAAGGGTTAGAGCCTTCACCCTGTGACATCATGTTCCGTTCCATCATGACCTTCATCATATCTCTCAACTGTATGATAGTCTTCCTGAAGTCTTCTTCTTCATTCGGAACATGTTCATGACCTTCTGCATCAACCATGCTTGGTGAATGTCTCTCTGCAACTTGCGGTGAATGAAACTTCTTCCTCCTTGTCGGATAAGAACTTGGCTCCACAAGTTGACCTTCTCCTCGTGTGAGTTTCAACCTTCTGAGCATCAGAAACAAAACTTGCAACCAATCAAGTCTTCAAAACCAGTGCTCTGATACCAACTTGATCTAAAAATGAAGAAGACTTGAAAAACTTGAATAATTATTGCAAGTGAAATGTTATGTGTTTAAAGCAACAGGATCAATTTGCAACACATAAATTAAGGATTACTTATGCAAAATATACATAGAGAGCAACATAAACATTGAACATAAACACATGTGCACAACAATTGATAAAGGAGTTCACCCCTCTTATGGGCTACATCTCCTGGTCCATCTTCCAATGGATCATTATTATTAATTCCTCAAAAAGTGCTCAAAAACATGTCTTACAATGCTCAAACTGACAAACCGACTACTCCACTGGCTTCCCAGCATCCCAAAACCCCTGTCTGGGCTCTTTCGGCACCTCAATCGGTCGAAAAATGAAGAAGTTAGGCCTCCTGGAAGTCTCCCTCTTCAAGCTTGTTGTCTCTGGTTCTACAATTCGCACTCTCCTTGAGTGAACATGGCTCACACGCTCTTTTAAGCATAAAAACCCAGCACCGGGCGCAACCACGCCAACGGTGCAAACCGTAGGATGGTTAAGGCGCCTCTAGCCCCTAACCGCCTCGACACCTGGGCATATAGCCATACGACCTCGTGCGTTGGAAAAAAGGTGGGTAAACCGTTTGAAACCGTGTCAACCGACTCCCGCGCACCAACATTTAACACATGGGTCTTGGTTTCAAACCCCGCGGCAATTATTTTAACACACGGTTATATAATATACAATGCAATGTATTGCAATACATTGCAATACAATGCAATGTATTGCAATACATTGCAATACAATGCAATGCAATGTAATGTAATGTAATACAACGCGTGCATGCCAATGGTTGGGCCATAATATATGTGGGTCATATGTTAAACAATGTGTCCACGGGTCGGGGCTATGCCCCGGCCCGCCCCCCTTTCCGTTTGGCATAACATTCAAACTTTTATATATGTTTTATGGCATAGCTAACAAGGAACAATGGCGGGAAAGTTGGTTAGCGGAAGCTTTGTCAGATTTGTGCTATGGGAGGTCCAGGGGTCAAACCCAGGGGACTCCCAATACAATTTTACATATGAAATAATGACCAAAGAATGAGCGACACGTGGCGCCCTCGGGTTGGGCCACGTGTCCTCATACTATTCACCCATAACGGACACGTGTCAACATGCTACTCGCCAACATCAACCAATGAAAATGTGCCATGTCACCTACCTTCCACATCACTGTATGGATGGTACGTCCCTGCCATGTCACCGTACGGACTGTACAGACAGGTACAATCAGCATCCAAAAATTTTGCCTGTTTGGCTTGGCGGACAGATCACGATATCTTCTCCATACGGACTCCGTTTGAGAAAGTAAATATACCGCCGGAATCAGGAAGACGAGACAGACACAATGGCACTATTTTCGTCGCATTATGAGCACTTTGAAAATTGAGCAAAATTTGATCCCCTGATCAAATATCATACAACATGTCATCCCGATGAAGCCCCAAACCTTACCCTTCCAACAGAAGTTGAGGAAAATGCATCCTAAACTTGAACCGACCGTTCAAAAAGAATTGAATAAACTCCTAAGTGCTAAAATAATTTTTCCTGTTAGGCACACTCAATGGGTGTCCAACCTTGTCCCAGTTCGGAAGAAAAATGGGGAAATTCAACTTTGCGTCGATTTCTGAAACCTCAATAGAGCGTCTGACAAAGACAACTATCCTGTCCCAACCATGGAACAGATCGTTCAACAGGTAATTGGTTCCGAGAGGCTATCCTTATTGGATGGTTCCTCTGGATACAACCAAGTCCTGATGTCTCCACCAAACCAACTCAAAACTACCTTCCGTACCCCGTGGGGCACTTATGCTTATCGCAAAATGCCTTTGGATTGATTAATGCTGGTGCTACCTTTCAAAAAGAAATGGACATTGATTTTCGAGGCTTAATCAATCAGTCCGTCGTAGTTTACTTAGATGATGTAACTGTATTTTCAAAAAACAAAAACGATCATCTAACTCACTTACGAGCCGTCCTACTGCGATGTCGTAAATACGGCATCTCCTTGAACCCCAAGAAGTCCATCTTTGCAGTAGAACAAGGTAAACTCCTAGGATTCATTGTGTCTAGTGATGGGATGATTATTGACCCTGAAAGGACTCAAGTCATCGCTAAACCTCCCCCTCCTACATCCAAAAAATCCATGCAATCTTTCTTAGGCCAAATTAACTTCGTGAGAAGATTTGTCCCCAGCTTCTCCGAAATGGTCAGAACTTTACAAAACCTGATTAAGAAAGACACCCAATATCACTGGGGATTCCCAAAAAACCAAGCTTTTAATGCAATAAAGAAGGCCATAATAGACGCTCCGTCTCTCATGAGCCCTGACTTCTCTCAAGATTTTACACTCTATACTTTTGCCTCCGATCGTTCCTATGCCGCCGTCCTAACTCAGAAGAATGCTGAGAACAACAAAGTACCCATTGCCTTTATGAGCTCTGATTTCAAAGGTGCAGAACTTAACTACCCAGTGGTTGATCGACAAGCCTATGCTGTTTTCAAAGCAGTTAAGCATTTACGGTCCTATCTTTTGAAGTCAAGAACGAAAGTCGTTGTCCCCTACCCTACCGTAAGGAACTTGTTAGTGCAGAAGGAGTTAGGAGAGAAGAGAGCCAACTGGGTTACCTCCTTGCAGGAGTATGAATTGGAAATCACCCCAGCTCAGATCGTGAGAGGCCAAGGGTTGTGTAAGTTGGTGGTTTATTCGGAAACACGACAACCAAAAGATAGTGATACGTTAGACCTAGGACAAAGCGATCAAAGTTTGATCTGTTGTGCACAAAACCTTGTTAGTCCTTGGTACGACGATATAAGATTCTGTCTTGAACATGGATCAGCCCCCCGTCACATTGAACCCACTAAAAGAAGAGCGCTGAGACTGAAGTCTGCCTCCTTTCATCTGGTTAACAATATCCTGTTTTGTCAGAGTTTTGACGGCGTGCTGATGCGTTTTCTAGAAAAAGACGAAGCAGAAAAAGTCTTGCTAGAGTTGCATGTAGGAGAAGCTAGTGGCCACTTCGGTGGTGACACCACTGCTCATAAGGTTCTAAGAGCCGGTTATTACTGGCCCACACTGTTTAGAGATGCCCATGCCTTGTGTCGTAAATGTATCATCTATCAGAAAGCATCAAGGCGGTTACAAAAACCAGCCTTTCCCTTGCAACCCGTTTCAGTAGATTCTCCTTTCCAGCAATGGGGCCTTGATATCATAGGTCCAATTAACCCTCCGTCCTCGCAACAACACAAGTATATTGTGACATCTACAGATTATTTTACTCGATGGTCTGAAGCTACTTCTTTAAGAACTGTCAACACCAGTCAGGTAATTGCCTTTCTAAATTCGAATATCATCACTCGTTTCTGTATCCCTGATTGTCTGGTCTTTGATAACGCTTCATACTTTTCTTCTCTTGAAATGAGCGAGTTCACTTTGGAGAAAGGAATTAAGCTGAAGTACTCTGCTAGTTACTACCCCCAGGGCAACGGATTAGCATAATCAACAAACAAGAACTTGATCAAAATAATCAAGAGAACTGTGGTTGAAAATCACAAGAATTGGCACAATGCACTGCTGAACGCGCTATGGGCTGATAGGGTAACACCTAAAGCTACTATGGGTAACTCCCCCTTTTTTCTCGTTTATGGCAAAGAAGAAATTTTGCCACCTCACATTCTTCTTCCTTCACTTTAGTTGTCACAAAATGTTCAAGAAGAAGATTGTCCCCCTCTAGAAAACCGAATTAACGCTTTGATGAAGCTAGAAGAAGTAAGAGCCCAAGATAAGCGTAAGTTAGATCAACATCAACAATTGGTTAAAATCTGGTTCGATTCTAGTTCTGCTTCTGATAGGAATTTTGAAGTAGGCGATCTCGTCTTAAAATGGGACAAACCACACGAAGGAAAGGGTGAGCACACTAAATTCCAAAACTTATGGCTTGGGCCATTTTTAATTGCTGAAAAGTTGGGTCCTAGTTCTTTTCGATTGCAGAATATCGAAGGGCAGCTTGACACCTATCCGGTGAATGGACAAGCCCTGAAAAGATACTTTGCTTGATAACAACCCTTGTATATTATGTAAATATTTCATTTTTGTTTGCATCTTCGTTTTCTTTATGTTTTGATTTTTATTTGAATTTATCAGTTTTTTGTGTTTTTTGAAAAATACACATACCTGTACACTGAGCTATTCAGACAAAGACGATTTGAGATTTTCTTCGCTGAAATAACTTCTGAAAAATTTGTACAAACATCAATGATATATTGGTGAAGTTGATAATCTGTGTTGGATAATTTTGTTGTTTGAAAGAAGCCTACTGATTTCAATCTCTGAGCAAAGCTTGTCAAGATCATCTATTATCTTTTTACACTGTCCCTTTTCCGTAAAGGAATGACTCAAAAGATGTCTCCCTGTCGTAGAAAGTTGTTTTTATAAATAAAACATCTCTGGAGCTAAATAAAGGACAGTTCTAAAAAAATCTGATGAGGTCTGAAAAAATATGTTAGAATATCAAGATTTTCAGCGTCACCCCGCTCAACTAAATATCTATGAAAAACAAAATAAAATATGAATAAGAGTTGTGGGAAGTGTTTGTAAACCCGCTGGGATGCTGAACAGGTGTGCTGGCAGTGGGTAAATGCATGCATGGCACCAAGACAACTTCGACGGGGTACTGAACAGGCCCGCTGGAAGCGAAGCAATGTCGGGTATATGAAAATTTGTAAAAAAGAAAGAAACCTCTTTAATGTCCTTTATTCTGATCCAGAACTTCTTGACAGGATACAGATGTCAGAGTGGGTTAAATGGAAACCCTATCGAGGCTATGGACGCCTGCTGGAAGCAATGGCCATGCCAACAGTATTGGAGATTTTATCTTTAATATCGTGACTTGCTAATCTTAAGAATGTTATTGGTTTTCATCTTTTGAAACACTGCTGGAAAAGATGGTTAATGATGATGTTTGTACAATTTTCTGGTTGTTATTTTTGAGTTGAAATTTTCTTTGCTGTCCTAATCTGAATTTGTTTCTTTTGACAGAGATAACTGCTTCTACCAGTGTGTCACCATTGTTGGTATCCAATCACATTTTTCCATGATCCTATAAGCTGCCTACACATTTGTCTTGCAAACATCAAGTTTTGTCGCAATTTTCAAATAAATGACGTTTTCATTTCTTGCGACATTTACACATTTGTCTTCCTTAAGTTTTCACGACTGTAAGCGTGAAAATTTCTCCTTTCAAAGTCACATTTTGATCACTATCTGAACTGTCATAATATTTTTAATCGATGTGCCTACTGCGCTTACCTTTTGTTTATCATTGTGTAGCTGGAAGAACTTTCGAACTGGATTCATTAGACATTCTTATATTGATTATATGACTGGGTTTCATTGAGTTTGCAATACATTAATATTTGTATTTTCACTTTTTATGACATCCCTGATCATTGATTCTATGAAAATGCATAGGGGTTATGATTGATTTTTCTTTTTATATATATATGATATAATCCTTATGGTAATCTTTTTATAACTTTTGGCTTGTCAACTACATGAACACCGTTTGGCACCTTAGCTAAACTTTTGATTATATACATTGGCGCATAGTTTATTTTGCGTTTTGATTTATATGTCGGATGTTTGAATACCGTGGCATAACGTTTGCGTGCATTGGTATACACATTGGATTTCATTGGTTGTACACATGACTTAATGTTTGAACTAGTATTATGGAGTGAACAACTATGAAAATTGGCGGTTGTACTTGGGTAATGAATATTTTGCATGGCAGACTCCACCACCTTCGCATGCTCGCATTTATGCTTATCCCTTTTGGCTTGTTCATTGTTGTTGGTTCGGGTAGCTCTGTTACTGTGTGTGTTGGTGAATTGAAACCCTTCCCTTACCATGCATTCGACTCCATGGCACCAGTCGTGCGAGTCGAACCCAATGGCAATCAAGCCCTGTTAATGTTTGACAATGCCCACCGAGATTTGGAAGATAGTGGATGGCTTACCTTCGTGAAACGATTTGAGGGTTTTAACCTATGTGTAGCTCGACAATTTGCCATGACCTTCGATGGATGTCGAGCCAAGGTAGGCGATGTACAGTTGGAAATTGATGAACAGTTTATCAATCTTGCCACAGGGTTACCTGTCGTTGGACAACGCTGGTTCAATAATTGCAAGGTCGAGGAAGTGTCGTGGACATTGTTGTTTCTATCACGCAAAGTTAACTCCTGTGACCGAGGTATGCCTGTCTCTGCACTCAAACCACGTTGGCACGATTTATTAATGATACTCAAGCAGTTCTTGACCTGTGAAGGTCGATACGGGCTTGTGTTCCTTCACCACCTACGTTTGCTGATGATTTTTATAGGGTATCCTCTAAACATGCCTTTCTATTTTCATCGGAGTCTGTTGAAAATGTTAAAGAAGTTTAAGAGGCACAAGGATGAAAACAACCTGTTTCATCATGGGCTTATTAAGCTCATCGTTGTTTATCATTTGAGTTTGCTTGGTGATAATTGGAAGGATTTCATCGCCCGTAATGGCTTTGAAGACACCGACCCTATAGAGGTTGATAAACCCGTGGTAATTGAAACAAAGGCCAAACCACTGGTACCCTTGCACCTCCTACTGCCTAAACCCTCGGCTGACCCTCCTATCGACTTACCCAACACTGTAACTAAGAGTGAAAAGACCATTAAAAATCCTATGAGTAAGAAGCCCAAAGCCAACCTTACTGCAAATGCTAAAGGGAAAAGGAATGCCCAGCTCATTTCACGAATGACCAGAAACAAACCGAAACCCTTTGCCGATTCAAACCCTATCATCTTAAGTGAGGAATCCGATTCGGATATTGAGCTTTTTCTGGCTAGCGAATACCCCTACTCGCAAGGTTTATGTCCCGAACCCTCTTATGATTTTGTATCAAACCTTCCCCCCTGTTTAAAGGATGACCCTAACTACCCAGGTATTAAATTTCCTCGTGAAACCCTCGGTCATTCAGCCAAACCCTCGAAACCTACATAGACACCCTATGATCAATGTAATTCATGGTTAGAGCGATATTATATTGATGTTCCTATACTCCAGTCAAAGATTCAATCCTTGGAAGACCAGATTGTTGTGCTAACTAGAAAAAAATCCAAGCTCCGAGCAACAGATAAAAAGCAAAAGACAACCGGCTCCATCCTGTTCAAAAACATGGAATCAGCCACGGCTGTTGTAAATTCCAAGCTGGCATAATCAAATGGTCTCGTCGCTACACAAGTATGGAAAATTTGATATCGTTTTGTTTTGCAAATAATCTAGGTTGATATAACGATTTGAATTCAGTTTTAAACAATTATGTTCACATCTTGAATGGCTCTATTATATTGCGTGCATTCTATATATATTTTTGCTTTGAATAAAAGAAATTTCGATTTGATATACGATCTGATTATTCCCAGTATAGAAATCAATAGATTTTGATTGGATTTGAGTGATCTTCGTTTGAATTTGTTTGATTGTTTGCCTTCAAATGAATTGGTTTGTATCCAATTTGAAAAGGGAATTTTTCATATTCAATTTAGAACATAATCGTGTTCAGATTTGATTTTGTTATGATCCATATGCTATGTTTGGTGAACGATTTGATTGAGTTTGATTGTTACGATTTTTCTCAGATTCGATTTCGTTATCATTGGTATTCTATGACTGGTAAATGTTTTTGGGAGGATATGTGTTACGATACTGTGTCATGTGATGTTCTATATTTGAGTGTTTCCAAGTTAAGGATAACGACTTTGTTTCTTTGATGAAAACAATACGCTCAAATAACATTCACGCCCGAATCGGGAAATGAATCTGAATCATAACAACTATGTGAAAACCTTAGCTAATCGATTCGCTCTTATTCTAATTTGGCAAGTTTGACCTATCATTCGAATGCAGATTATAATTGATGCTCTGTATTTTAAATTTGTGAAATGAATTGGTCAAACCCTTTTATGATTCGTTTGATTGAAACGATTGTAATCAAAATTAATCGATCTCGTTTGCTCACTGTGAAATGATAAACGATCGATATCTATAACGAATTATGTTTGATTTATCCTGTTACAATTTTGCTTGTGACAGTTACGAGACAGTTACGATTTGAATTCGTTCACAGCCTAAAACGCTTGCTATACAGTTATCGTGATAATCCTGTTCGATTCACAAGTGTAACGAAGTGTTTGCGATTTGTTTTGTTTTCAATTATATATCAAAGAGATATCATAACAAATGGATTTGATTTGTTGAGCAATGATTACGATGCTGTTACATGTGATTTCATTTACATGACTTATGACAATAATCGAAACAGAGTATTGCTATCTCTGTATTCGGTTAAATGATGTGGATCATGTCTGAGTTCATAATGGAATAACAGTTTCAATTTATGATTCGTTCTCAGATATTTCTTGAATGATGATTAAATTTAATTCTTTGAAAAGATTTGAATTAATCTCAAATGCTGATTTTGTATCTTTATTTAGACTAGCTACAGAATCAGATGATTCTGTAGTTAAGTCTGTAGAATTAGATTTTTATTGTTTTATTAAGAAAATATCTCTCTAACTTGTATATTTCTGACCTCTTTCAGGTGAATTTGAAATTGCATGATACATGATGGACATCTTAGAAGATATTTGGATATTTTTGTTTTATTTTAATTTCCAAGTTTAGACAACTGTGGGATATATCCCCAGATTTTTTGTAAGCAGTTTTAACTTCCACAGGGAGGTTTTACCCTGTGGAGAAACTTATAAATACTTATTATTTTTGCAATAATGATCATCCTCATTCGTGGGAGAACAAGGATATGGAATTCTAATACAAACAGAGATGGAAATTGATGTTCTGCTACAACTTTAGCTTTTCATAATATCAATATTTTGTTTCATGTTTATGTTTATCAATTTGTATTTGATTAGTGACTACTTTAGCTATCACAGTCTTTGCAAAATGATATGGTTGAATTAATGTGATCCATGTCTGTTTTCTTTCACTAATTTTAAAAGTACAACAATTACTTAGTTCAGCGTATGAATGGCAGATTTCTCTTCTTCACATACTAAACTATCATCTATAAATCTTTACATACAGGTTTATCTAATTGTAGAGATTTGTAAATTATAAGATTGTTGTTTCTTTTATGTCTTGTTTGTCCTGTATTCAACTTGCAGAGCATCGCAGTGTATCATTTACAAGAAGCTTTTGGATTATTCGGTGCGAGTTTCCTTCCTCCGATCTGCTAGCACAGTCATCATACACAGGGAAAATCTGGAGCATTTCCAGGTCTGTTTGTTGTTTATTTGTTTAGTACATTTGTTAGTATTTTAATTAGATATATGTGTATTTAGTATATTAGATTGTTTAATTTCAGTAAGTTTTATTTCTTGTTCATAAAATCAAAAAATCAACAAAAACATCTCTTGTTGTCTTAGGGAAGAATATAATGAGTTTTTCAGGTTTTATTTAAATATGTGAATTGTAGATATTGTATATTTTATAAATAAGTTATATTTCAGTTAGTAGTTAGTATAGTAATAATTAGTAGTTTGTATATATATAGTTAGTTAGATCAGTTTAGTTTGCTTTAATAATTAGTTAGTTTGTTTAGTAGTTTGTTTTATTAGATTAGTGTATTAGTTTGTTTTATTTATTGTTAGTTAGTTTAGTTTGTTTTAATTGTTTTAGTTAGATTAGTTAGTTTAGATTAGTTTTCTCTTTGGTTTTCTTAAGACCTTAGATCGGCTAACGGAGCCGCTAAACCCGTCAGGGTGGTTCATTCCAAACGGCTTGGGTTATTAGAAAACCCCGGACCGGTTCCACTCTCTCAGTTGACGGATGGTCAATTTCGCCCGTCAACAATAGGCAGGGTGCGATGACATTTGAAAGCCAAAAGAGGAAAGAGGTTCAAGAAGTTTCTAGAAGGGGAATCTTCTGGAATGTGAGGTGGTGTCTATATGGTTATGATCTTACTGACTTCTCTGATCTGGTGGGATCATCCTCATCCCTTTAACCACTTCAGCTTCTCCTATATAATAATGGGCTTCTAATGGAAAAGGTTAAGCATAGTTAAGCAAAGTTGAGCAAAGGATTGTTGGAAGACTAGGCTGGAGATTGTGTGAAGAATATTATTTCAGTTGATACTTGAGGTCTACATTTGCCCATCAAGATTTTAAATATCATCTTCATGCAAATCTCAAAACAAGTATATGTGTGTGTTGGAACGAAGGACCACTAAAAGGGAACTTGCGACATCAAGGCATTTCAGTTGTATCTTCTACTTTTATTCAATATAATACAGTGGCATGTTTCTTTCCCGTAAAATTATTCTCATTTTATTACATGAATCCTTGATCCCATGTTTAAGTTTTCATTGAATCTATAATAGTTTCTTTCACTTTGGTTGGTTTGTGTCATTGCAGATATGGTTTCACAATAGCATCAGAGAAAAGAGGGAACAACAAAGATATAAGGAAGCAATCTCAAAGGTAAGTCATCAATTCCTTCTTTGACACTTAGATAAATGATAGTAACTTAGGGAAAGCGTCATGTCTTGTTCTATTTTTTTCTAGATCTAGGTGGATCTAGGGAGATTAGTTTATGTTTGCATTTACCGATTTATCCTATAACAAAATTGGTGACTCCACTGGGGATACGACTTGATTGTGGTTTTTTTTTATCATTTGTTTTTGCCTACTGTTTTTTATCTGAATTCAGTCTCTGAGTCTATAGGAGATCCATTCAGACTCTCTGAGTTTGAAATTTCACAGATATTTTTTACCTTTTATCATAATTTCTTGGTTTTCAAACGTGTCCACACTGCACCCTATACCTAGCCTGCGAAAACCTTTGATTTCAGCACCCTATCTATTTGCTTAAGTGTGTACTTTCTACTCCCTATCTATTTCTGGCCTACGGAAACTCTAGATTTATGCATTGTAATGTGATATTAGCCTATGACGACGTCTGTGAAATTTTTGAGTGGGGTTTTGACCATTGTTGATGCCCAATTTTTTCTTTAGTCAGCTGGGAGGAACTTTTTTAGCCAGTTTTTGACTGTTTTCTTATGGTTAACATGTTGTTGATTGGTTTTCAGAGATCGAACACCTCTCTTAGTCAATTTCCAGTTTTCATTTTTTATTTTTTACAACAAGGGTATAATCTCTGAGATTGTATCTGGGTGCTTGTTCGATTAAAAATCTTGGATTGGATTTGAAGTTTTGGATTGATTACATATTCTAGATTGCTTGATGATTGAGAGGTTATTTCTTCATTCACATTTGAGGAAAAACTTTCTCGTCATTTTTTACTTTTTATCTTCATTGGAAGTTTGATTTGGGTGCTTGTTGAAGGTATAAATTTTCTTGGATTACTTTTCCTTTCTTTGTCATGCCCTTGGTCTAGTATTAGAAAGGAAGACTTTGAAGTTATCCATTCTTTTGAATATTCATACATAAGAAAATTTATTGCATTTAAGAGAATAGAACATCGAATAACTTCATTGTTTATTGGTTTTTTGAAATTGTGTTCATTTAAAGAAAAATGAAGTATATTTCGTAGCTTACATCATTCCGGAAACACCTTCTCCCTGTTGTAGATAGAATTCATTGAACGAAAATTTGCATCATTCATTTCTATTTTCATATTGTTGGGTCACGGTCTTACACAACATCTGTTTCATTCCCATCTCCCTCTTGAGTAACAACAGAATTTAAAAATATTGCGAAAATCTAAAACTTAATTAGTAATTTTTTCTAGGGCTCTTTTACACCAACATTAGCTAGGATAGAGCTTTGGAATAAGTGGTTAGACAAAATCTCCAAAGCACAAAAAACACAATAGCATCTTGTGGTAGGGAGTGTTAAATTCCATTTGCAAAATTTTGTCCTGGGAAACCCTTCTCACACAAGGGTCAAACCTGAGGTCGCATTGAGATTGGCAGAGTTACTCACCCTGCTTTGTTGATCTTGGTGTAGAGATTGTGCAGATTATGGGGGTCTCTTGAAGGTATACCCACAATGATGACTGGAAGCCTCTCAAGTTGATTTTGGGCTAGGTACCCTTTGCTTGCGCGTGGATCAGATTATCGACTATCTCCCCAGACATCATTGTTGTTTTTGGTAGCCTTAGTTGCCTATATTCTTAGGGTATTACACAAAGTGACTGTGGAGGGGAAAGTATTCATGGTACCTGGAATCAATGTTGGCCAGGCTCAATCGGGCTCCTTGGAGGGTATACCCACAATTATGTGTGGGAGCTTGCACCAGGGTGTAAGTCTGTTAAGCAGGTCGTCAACGTAACTTTTCCACTCTATCCTAGCCCCTTCTTGTCTTGACTTCACAACGTTGGATTTCATCACCAACTAGTGACTTCAGAATAAGAAGGTTTTGTTTTCTTGGTTTTTATTCCTAGATTCTACTAGCAAGTGTTGTTTGTTTACATAGTTGGCCATAGATTTTTTCCGTAAAATTTTTGGTTTGACCAATATTGACCCTCCACGTCGTTCGTGTAGGATGCAAGGACTACCTCCGGAATATCCATAACTTTCTCAAGCCTTGATTCCTAATCCACCAGAGGACTCTCCTCAACAGAGTGAGATCTAGGACCACATACCTTCACAAGCAGAGAGAAATGACTCTTTAGAAAAATTTTGAATCATTTCTGATTCTTTGGACGCTTTCTTCTTACCTCCTGGATACGAGAGACGTATTCTTCGATTGAACTCATCCGAAGAACTTGTTGTTGACACTTTTGGAATACCAACTGGAATACTTTCCAGCCTTGAAAACAAGGATCATTTTGGACCACTGACATATCTCAAACTCTGACTTCTAGGCAAAACCCTCCCGGCTCAGAGGCAGAAGCTGAGATACCTGTCATTTATGAACCACCTGAGACATCTATTACAATACCTTTCAATCAATTTAACACTACAACTTTTTATTTCTTCGTTGGTTCAAAGGTTGGTCCTAGCTCAACTATCCCTCTTCAGCAGGCCCATTCCACAATTGTCCCAAACACTACGATTATTCCCACCAGGAATACAATGGCTAGCCAACCTCCTATTGGCACACCGCTTTCGTCTAGACAAATCCCATCACTCCCTCTTGGGTATAATGCTTTGAATGCTTCTATCCACATTCCTACCCAAGTCCCATCTGGAGCTTCTGGAGTCTTTACTCCTCCTGGGTATAATGTTGTTTCTGGTTCCATTCCGACACCATCCCAGTTCCTCTTCAGAGGGTCTTATCCACCTTTTATAGGAGGATTTGGACCTAGTGGCTCTGCCAACTTTGGAAGTTCTACTCTGTTATTCACTTTTGTTTATCAGATTCCTATTGAGGGATAGTATAACCCATGGGGGAAAACTCAATTTGGGGGTCAAACCCAAATTGGGGCATCATCCTTACCTGGGGGAAATCCCCTGCTTGGAGGATATAATCCACAATATGGACAGAACATCCCCGAATCACTGGCCCAATATTGGAATATTCTTATTCAAGGAGATCCAGAATCATCTGGGGGGAAACAACGTAAAATTAGCTATTTTATACCCCCTAGTTTGGGCTAGTCATACCTCGGTTCTTCCAATCCCATTTGGATCTTGAACGTTCAACCTAGTGTCACTCCCCAAGGGAACATCCCCAATCAGTACAACCCTATGGGCTACATGCCTCCACACACATGCCTGAATCTGTTAGGACCTTTGACTCACATACAAACTACTTATGGTCCTACTGGTATACCAATGGGACTCCCTCCCCAAAGTCACCAATATCCTCCAGTGAATATACAATTACCATTTTTAGCCACTTTGGACCTACCTGATCTGTATAGAATCTTGAATGATCCTATCCTACATTTTCCCCACTGGCCCGTTATACCAGCCAAATTACCATCTGACATCCCAAAATTTGATGGTAAACTAGGAGAGGATCCGAAAAACCATGTCATGACTTTCCACCTTTGGTTTTCATCCAAATGTTTGATGGATGATTCCATTCGGTTACAAATCTTCCTACGAAATCTCACAGGTTCGGCTGCAAAGTGGTATATAAAACTACCATGAGGTTTCTTCACTGACTTTAATACCCTAGCCATGGATTTCCTTACACACTACCAATTACCGATCCGTTATGAAAAAGGAACTGAGATCCTGAGTTCCTTCAAGCAAACTAAGGCCACTCACATATTTGATCATATTCATGAGTGGAGACGAAGACGACGTTTGATCAAACTCGATCTTCCCGATCATTTATTGGTAGAGTGGTTCACGAAATCATTTGTGAATGAAATTTCTCATGATATTTCCATGGGTGGAGTTGTCACTGAAGAACATGCTATTAGTCACGCTCAGTACCTCGACCTCATTTATTCACAAATGGGTACTCTTTATGACTTACTCCCTGATGCACCTCACCCTTCTACTATCGCTACCCCAACTACCCCTGCTGCTTCTCATGCGACTGATGGTGTTATTGGCACTTTCCATGCCCAACCTAAAAATACGCAAGCCTCTCCCACCAACCCCAAGTCTAATGCTTCTAATGTTCAAAATTCTCTGTCTCCTACTCCTCCCACTGGCAAGACCTCTGAGGTTAACTCTATTCAATCTACCCCTGCCGAAAAGAATAAATCTAAAAAAGGGAAGGGTAAGAATAAAGAGGATAAAAATTACGCTCAGTCTGAGAAAGCCAAAACCCAACCTGCTAATGATAAGGATAAGAGAAAACCCCGATACCCTTTCCTTATCTGTGGTGACAATCACTATATGAAATATTGTCCAAGACATGCCGAGGTTACTAAGTTCCTCCAAGGGACCACAAAGCCTCCCACACCTGCCTTTTTTCCTCAACCTTTCCCTTCTCAACAGTAGGCACAATTGGTCATCCATGACCAACCCTCTCCCTCCACTACTTCTTATGTACTCATGTGTACTGGTGATTCTAAAAAGAATGACGTCACACTTACCACTCAGGCCAAAGATTACTCTTCCTAAAAAGAGAAGGTTGATGATATACCACCTTAATTGGTTCAATAATATCCCCCAACTTCACCTCCCAACGGTCCTCTTCATATTGAACGACCGAGTCTCGATACAGTTCTCCGCCCTCCCCCAAAGGGTGTTGTTTGAAAGACCGCCTTCAACCCTCATGCATGTGCTTCTTAGAACTACAGTATTCTAGAAGATCTGTTGCAAGTACCTTCTGCGATGTCATCTCTTGAAGTCTTTCAAAGTTTCCCTGCTCAACGGAAGGCACTACTAAAGGCTATCGATGGAATTGATCCTACGGATACAAATTTGATAATTTTTTACCTCGAAGATCACATTCCGAGACTCCCCCCTCAACTGGCATTCAAAATACAAGTTGTTGTCTCTGAAAAGAACATCTCTATGACTGTTATCGATGAGGATGCCTCCACATGTGTGATGTTTGTTTCCTATTGGAAGGCCATCGTCGCTCCTCCTCTTACAAAATCACATAACACCTTAAATCCTTTAATGGCTCTGGCTTTCATCCCTATGGTGTACTTCCTTCGTTGTCTATTACGTTGGAAGGAAAATCGGTCAATGTTGAAGTTGAGTTCTTTGATGCACCTCTCGATTATAACCTCTTACTTGGTCATAGTTGGATTGATGCGATGCGCATCATTGTGTCTACCTCTTTCCGTGTTTTAAATTTTCCACATCATGGAAAGGTCATTACTGTCGACCAGCTAGACTTTTTCAACTCTAACACACATACTAGCAACGTACCTTTTATCGCAAAGAAGCTGCCTGGGTATGAGAACGTTGGTGTGGGCCTACTTAAAGATTCGACTCTGATGGGTACATTCCCAATCCCACCTTCCGATGCTCCGCCTCCTTTGGTTTCCTTGATCAACATGATTTCCACCTTCGTTCGCAAAACTCACACATCTTCTGACCCGTGGGTAATACCCGAACCTGGTGATTATCCTCACTACGGAAACCTTTAAGTCCGGTTGAATGTTCCTATCAAGCCATTCAATCGGTAACCCCTTATTCCCTATCTCTCAGTGATTCATCTCCTGACCCGTTCCACGTTATTTTTCCCACGGATGAGATGATTATATCGGTTATGTCGATGGAAGACACGCCTTGGGATGATGGACATCATCGTTCCATTCTCTTCCTCGAACAACACACCAATGAGAGTTACCAATGGATCTCGACTCCGTCGACTGTTTCTGTCATTTCCTTTATTCCCGAGTCATCACACGACGTGTTATATGAAGGGAAATTAAGTAATATTTCACCCACCATCCCCCTCGACATATCCATTAAACCTAGAGTTGTTGAAAATGTTCACATCGGAGCTTCGTGCTCCACTGATGAGGTTGTCGCATATAAATCACTTTTCCAAGAGTTTTGTAACATCTTCGATTGGAGCTATGAATAAATGTCGGGTATTGACCCTGATATTGTTGTACATGAAATTAAGACATACCCGGGTGCTAGACCCGTCCGACAGAGACTTCGTCTGGTCCACCCCCGTAAAGAAACTACTATTAAGATTGAAGTCTAAAAAATTATTAAAGGTGACTTTATTTATCCTGTGGCTTTAACCGATTGGGTATCCAATCTCATTCCGGTTAACAAGAAACAAGGTATGATCCGTGTATGTGTCGATTATAGGGATATCAATCAAGCTTGTCCTAAGGACAAATTTCCCACCCCCTTCGTTGACCAGATCGTCGACAATTGCGCTAGGAGTGAAATATTCTCTTTAATGGATGGTTTCTCTGGCTATAATCAAGCCAACATCTTGCCCACAGATCAACACAAAACCTCTTTTATTTGTCCTTGGGGAACCTTTGCCTACCGAAAACTACCCTTTGATTTAAAGAACGTTGGTCTGACTTTTCAATGTGCCATGTCTTATGTTTTTCATGACATTAAGCACATTTTATAGCCATATCTAGATGACCTACCGGTGCTCCATGAATCGTAGTGACCATCCAACACACCTCTGAGCCATTTTCTTTCATTTTCAATTCTATCGTATATGCTTAAACCCACACAAATGTGTTCTCTATGTGGAGTCCAACTGACTTCTAGAATTTTTCATTTCATGCCAGGGGATCAGGGTCAATCCTTTGAAGGTCGAGGCGATCCTCAATCTCCCTCCTCCTTCGTCACTTCGTTAGCTTCAAAGTTTTCAAGGGAAGGAAAACTGTTTACGTTGTTTCATCCCAAACTATTCTCAATTAACGCTCGGATTTACTCGACTGCTAAAGAAAGGTTCTGAGTTTGTATGGGATTCCACTGCCAACAAAGATTTCAAAGCTTTGAAACTGACTTTAACCCATACCCCATTACTTTTCCCACCTGATTATAGTCGAGATTACTTCCTTTATCTCACTGCTTCAGACTCTACCATCGCCATGGTTCTAGTCCAAGAAGATGATTCACACGACGAACATGTCATATATTATTTGAGTCGGAGTCTCACGACCGCTGAAACCAAATATTTACATGTCGAAAAACTAATCCTGATAGTTGTTCAAGTTGTCCAACATTTCCGTCACTACATCCTATTACGCAAGACCACTGTAATTTCCGATTGCAACCCCATGCAACACATTCTTACATGCCAATTGCTAGGGGGAAAGTACTCTAAATGGATAGTTATTCTCCAAGAGTTTGACTTAGAATTCAAACGCGCTAAGTGTTATCGCTCTGTAAATTCCCAGAGGTTGTCGTGATGAAGAATAAATTTACCAGAGGTAACTTTATCCAACCACTTCAAAACTAGGATCAAGCCCTGCCAGTTTCAAAGAGGTATCTCTCTATAAGATTTATCTCTGTTTTAGGTTTTCAAATATTAGGCTAGTTAAATGAATAAGACTATGTTGTTTGTTTTTATAAAATGGTTGAAATATGGTTTACGCATCCATTGGGATATGGGGTCTGTTTTATAAAGTTTGAGATCAAAGAACATATTTTATAAGGTGTTTTCAAAGGGCAGGATAATGCAATTGTTGGATCCTTTAGAGTTAAAATGATGGAGAGCAGAAAAGATGAGATAATCAATTATAACCAAGAAGCATTTAAGAATTTCTTAATCATAACATTAGAAGATAAACACTTAGATCTTTAAAAGTCGGAAACATAGTATACAAGGATAAATTATGCACTTTAACTTCTTTTAAATGATCAGATATAGAAAACATAGATGATAACGAAGAAAGAGAAAAAACCATTCAACGAAGAAGAGTAAACATCACCAACAATTAACACACGAGAATCCTGTGAAATGTCCTTTTTATTACTGGTAGGTCTCTGAGAATTATTACAGTGCTTACAGCTTACTTGGGCGTAAAAATCAACCCTCAATACTTCAAAATTTGAAGTATATATAGAAAATATTACAATCGATCGTGTCATTAATGATCAGGACGTGGAAAAATCTCATGCTAACTAACTAGATAATAGAATACAAAATTGTAGGAACTGCTTATGATTTGTCGAATTCTCCATGTTGATTTTGGGGGAAGTTGTTGGTGAGTCATCAACTTGAATTTGACTGTATTGTATGCTGAATTGTACATCCACCTCATCTTTTACTCGATCAATTCACACAAATATTCCCATCTTTGTTGATTGGGGATGGTGACTTTTAGTAGCCTGCGGTAGATTTCATCCATCTCGGTATATTTGGCAAAAGTCGGTTTGGTGATAAAAATGTACTTGATTTCATGTTGGATATTGAGATCCAACTGTAGAGTTTCTAGGAATGCCTTATCTGTTATGATTCCCTATAACCGTGAGAATTTGGAGTTGTCCTTTTCCACCATGGAAATATTTTGCTTGTAGTCGGAAAGTGTCATCAACTTGTCATTTAGAACCAGTAAACCAAGAAGACCTTTCTTTTGTAATGCATCGATCTTACTGAAGAATCTCTGAACTCCAATATCCATGATTTGGGCTTTCTCCTCCAGTTCCAACATCAGTCCTCTTTTGGTCAGAACTCTCTTGACCTCGAGGATAGTCTCTGTCCTATCCTCAATCTTCAGGTTTTCAAGCTCTTCTTTAGTTTTTGAATTGAGAAATTGGATGATTTCATTTTCTTCTTTGGGAATTTCTCCCAACTCTCCCTTGATCTTGTCAATATCCTGATTGCTCCTTAACACCAATTCGTGTTGCTCGAACATTATTTGCACCATGGGCCAAATTTATATATGGATTTTGAGATATCCATCCAAATGTTCTCTTTAGCTTCTTCCAGTGTTTTTCCCACAACTGTATGCTTCTACAGCTGTTGAATTTCCTACTTCAGTTTTTCTGATGTGTGTCTCTTTGTATTGTAACTAGCTGGGAAAGAATCTTTTAGCTTCTGGATATTATCTATCTCTTGTTCCAATATTTTGATTTTCATTCCTTGTAAAGTCATCTTCTCCATTGATGTTGCTAAAGCTTTAGATTTCCGTAGAATTGTCATTGGGGAAGCTGATGAAAGTTCTGCAGTGGTGGTTAATGATGTTGTTGTTGTGCTAACTCATGTGAGTGGAACTACACTCAGTGGGATGACTTCCATAGGTTTTGCCTATTCCTTCTCCTTTACTAACCTTTGCAGCTCTTCGTCCATCTCGTTTATTTGTGCATTCTGTTCCATGATCAAATTTATCATCTCCTCCTTCTCACCTTCTGTCTCAGCCATTTCTCTGGCCTGTGAGTCTTCTGTAGCTGGTAGTTTTAGTTTCTTCCTTAGAGATGCTATGTCAATATTCTTTTTCTTGAGCATCTCCTCAGCTGCTTTCACATTTGAGGTGTCATACCCAATTTTGAGCACCAATTCTTCTAAAGAATTAATCATGTTATCCTTTGCAAAATATGACACCTTCTCCAATTTTAATTGAGTCTAGACATTGTTTAGAGAAACCTGTAATCTTGCAGCAGTAGTGGAAGCATTGGCCAATGTTGAGAAAACCATTTCTCCAGTATGCATGTGCAAATACATCTGATTAGCTGGATGTACAGCTTTAGCATCAAATTCAAGTGTTGATCTTTTGTAGTCAATGATTTCCTTTGGATGAGGTGCTTGTACCTACATAAATGCCATGTACATTCTCCCCTTCTCCATGTCAAAATCAGAGAGCAGCCTATGTTGTGATATTGATGTTTGTTTCTAGAATTGAGCATAAGTTTTGTTGGCCAACCTCTCATTTTTCTTCTTAATCATATCGTATTTCTAAAAAATACTCAACCTTGCAAACCCTTGAGTTGTTTGGTTGATCAGTGAGGTGTCAGTTTGCTTCTTGGATGAAGAAGTAGACATGATCTGTTGGCTTCTTGAGACAGGAGGTGAATGATCTCTTTGCATAACTGTAGTGGACTGGGTCTCTTCTTCACAAGACCTTCCAGTTGTATGACTGGTTTTTGGCCTTTTCTTGTATACCTAGAAATCCTCAGCTGAGACTTCAGTGATTGAAGGGGAGGTATCCTTTCTGGGTCTTTTATCCTTTGGTACCTGTGGAGTAGTGCTTTGTGAAATAATGGCTGGATGAGATTGTTGTTCTTCTTCTTCCAGAGTGTTCACCTCCCACTCTGATTGGTTCATAAACTTCCCAATCTCTAGTTTGGGCACATGAGCGTATGGGAAACTTTTATTCTTGAATCTCATTTCTACAATAACCCCACACGGATCATAGTGCCAAGGGAAACTGATGTAAAATTTCATTTCCTTGAGTATTTTGTTTGCCTCTTCCCCGACAACTCAACTGTTACAAATAAAGGATCCTATCTATCCTTTAATTCTCAATTGTTGTTTCTTCTTCAAAGATACAAAATGTATATCATCTGAATTGATCATTTTCCTAATGTACTCCAAGGTGAATATTCTAAAAGGAAAGTATTTGGGAAACTTATAGGGAGCTAACTCGCATCCATATATTCTGATATCCATGTGATTCTGATAAAGATACCAATCTCCTGTCTTGGCGAGGTACGAGAGGTGTAGAATTCTTTGGATCTCTTCATTTATCCTCTACTCTTTCCAACCATTGAGCATACTTACCACTAGGTGGTAAAACGGCTCTATGAATTGCTTGAAACTGAACTCTGTTGAGTTCTGTCTCAGTAATGAAGTCCAAGAGGTGACAAGATGTGACTTGCCATCTTGGTCCAACTTCTGCATGGGGAAAATGAACTTATCTTCTTGATAGAACATGAACATGTATGCCAGTACTGAGGAGTACCAAAACATGCCTTTTGTGGGAAACTTGAACAACTGATCGTGAATATTGTCAACCAGGAAAACGTTGTAGTCGAACTGCACTGTGGGGCTTCCCTCGGTGGAAAATATAGATAGGTAACCCAAGATCAGCTCGTCTACCCATTCGTCTGAGTAGTATCCAAGTAAGATGTAGAGGGAATAAATGATTTGATTTCATTTTACCGAGAAAATCGATGATCAATAAGGGGGATTGGTTTTGGGTATTGGGGCATTCTCAGGGAGGAATAGTTCGAAGATTTGTGCTCTCTCCAGAAAATACAACTTCTGATATATGTCGGTTAGGACCTCAAAAGTTAAAGGAGAGAAGGCTTTGGCTCTGGTTATTTGCCGCATCTAGTCAATGGCTTCGGATGTGATAGAGAATAAGGTCTCTCCAAAGGATGACACGATAGTTCTTTGGTCAGGAAGGTAATGTTCTTGGAACTTGAGGGAGAATTCAAGGAAATGGTGAATCTGAGGAAACATGTACAGTGGAAGATTGGACTCCCATAGTCCAATCTCATCACTCTGGTCTAGGAAAATGTCTTTGAGCCACAAATATAGCTCATTGAAATAAAAATTGCATATTGGCTTGGAGATGAGATAGTCTTTGTTGTCCAGAGGGATCCGATTGAGATCAACGGGAGACGATAATAAAGGATTTTCCTCGATTTATAACTATTTGGACTTTGGCGCCATCACTTTAATAGGTACCTACAATTTGAAACAAAAAACGTTAGCAGGTAATGGCTATGGTTGGGTCGCTGACTGAAACGGTGAGGAAAAAGAGCTTTTGGTGTGCGAAGAGTGTGAGTAGTGTGAAAATGGTAGAGGAACGGGATTAGATTTGGGAAAACAAGTATTCGTTGGACACGGGGGATAGGCGAGCAAGCTAACGGATATGTTATCCTATATTAATTTTCCAACGGTTATCTAGGAATGAGGCAATGGGCCATTGATGGGTTAAGGGTGTGTGAGGGTGACGTGGAGGGTAATGAGTGGGGGAAAATGACATGTGGCGGATGAGGTACGCTGACAGAGTAATGGGATATGACCAGGGATAAGTGTTAGTGGAATGTGACATCACAGGACAACGAGGAAGTGGATTGTGATGTAATGAGGTGACAGTGGTATAGAAAATCGGGTATGGTGGTATATCGGAGGGGGGGGTAGGCAGTAACTGGTTTAGAGCGAGGGGGTCCGACATCCCAGATTTGTGCCACGTTAGGATGGGGCTCGCCTGGAAATATGACTATATCGGACCCCACCCCACCCACCATTAAAGATAGAATGGTTGGGGGGGTCCATAATTTCTTGTCAGTCCTAGATCTAAGAACCACTAGATCAACCGTAGATCTATGTGCCCTCTTTAATCTCCATATTGGACCCCCCCAACATTAAATATAGAATGGTTGGGGGATCCAGAATTTCTTGTCAGCCATATATCTAAGCGCCATTAGATCAACCGTAGATCTATGTGCACTCTTTAATATCCATATTGGACCCCCCCCCCACCATTAAAGATAGAACGGTCGGGGGGGTCTGGAATTTCTTGTCAGTCGTAGATTTAAGCGCCATTAGATCAACCGTAGATCTATGTCCACTCTTTAATTTCCACGCGTGAATCAAAATGTGCAGCCAAAACTTAGGATAGTGTTCTTTTGTGGGTTTTTTGTGTTGTTTCCCTTGCATTTTGTCACCATGGGGTTAGGAAACACACTTCAAACATCAAAATCATGAATTTTTATCGAATATCATGCATGTTTTATTGAAGGAAAAACTAGCCAGCCTATGTCCTATCCTACCTACCTACACATTTAGCTCAGATTAGACTGTTGGCCCAAGAAATTCCTCTACCCTGAGGCTATTTGACCAAGTTTAAATAGTTTGATCAAATTTATTCACTAACTAACCTATCTACTTGGCTAAGATTAAACATTTTAGCCAAGTCTTATTCACTAAGCCTATCAACATAAATTCAAAAAGATTTAACCATGATTAAACTGTATGGATGAGTCATCATTATTTCATGGGGCCATATCATTTTCTTTTAGGCCCTCTTTTATTCTTTTCTTTTTTCTTTCTTTTTTCTTTTTCTTTTTCTTTCTTTTTTCTTTCTTTTTCTTTTCTTTCTTTTTTCTTTCTGAAAATAGTTTGCAAAAAATGAAATATTATTTACAGCCAAACTACATCAAAAGTAAAAAATTCCAATCACCAGTTGATCCTATGAAATATAGGGTTAGAACAGTGGCTCCACCTAGGTATGGTGCTCTTCTTGTGAGGTGCCAAGAACCTGCTTCCTGATGTCTGTGAATATTTTCTCCATAGCTTATTTATGTTGTCTAGTTTTTTTTTTTTTTTTGAGAATTAGGTGGAACTGGTCAGTGGCTTAGGGCCTTCTCTGCGAGCTTAAACCATCTGATCAATATCACCCACACACAACCTGACTGTAAAAAAATAAATGGTATCTACAGTGGAAAAAAAATTGTGATATCTTTATTGGGGTGGAAGATAATGCTTCAACATCCTATCGTTCACAGGTCCACCTGGTAGGTCTGTTCCATCACTGTTTTTGAGAAAAAATGCCTTATTTCCTCTAAATGCCTGAATGGTGTAAGGGCCTTTCCATAAGCTATCAAATTTTCCATGTTTACCCTTATCCTCATTTCTGGAATCCCATTTCAGAACCAAGTCACCTAACTCAAAATCATCTTCTTTACTCCTTCTGTCATAAATATTTTTGATGGTCTCCTAGATGACCTGAGTCTTGTTGTATACCTCTTATCTAAACTATATTAAATGAATCATTTGATTTGATTTATTCGCCTTTGGACATCATTTGGATCTGTTAGCGCAAATTATTGCAAGGGGGGTGTCTCTCTCCGATTTCAGGCCCTTGGTGTAAAATGCGTAGAAATGGGTTTTAAAAACCCATCAAATGTGTTTTATTCAAAGGCCGCATTTATGAGCATCAAGAGAAGCACACACAAGAAGTCCATTTCGAGCTTAAAATCAAGCGAGTGGGCATTTTTGTTTTCAGCAGCGAGGATCCATCGATGGAGAATATCAACGGTCATCGGGTAAGCCAGAGCCACATAGTTGCATGAGGTTTAGCACATGGGATCATACCTTAGGGCCAAAGTCACAAAATGATCGTGGTCGTCTGATCCAGTCGGGACACGTGGTGCCTGGCTAAGTCTGGTCGCCATCTTGGCTATCGCGACTTTGAAATACAAGGGTCGAGTCCCTTCCATCCATGATGTGCAAGATGCGAAGGCACCTTTGGGTGTAGGCACATGGTCATAGAACAAGGTCGTATGGAAAGGCGGTTGGAGGAAGGGGAGCGAGAACTTCCGGTGGAAGAATCACCGAAAGGACCGGGACCGTTAGTCTTGAAGGATACGTGGCGCCTGATTAAGTCCGGTTGCCATCTCAGATATCATGACTTTGAAATACAAGGGTCGACTCCCTTCCATCCACGATACGCGAGATGCGAAGGCGTCTTTGGGTGCGGGCCCACAGTCATAGCGCCATGGTTGTATGGAGTATCGCCAAAGAATGTGAGCATGCAGGGCCAGGGTTGTTCAATGGAAAAATGATCGTGGCCGTCAGTTTTTAAAGTCGATCCAACCGTTGATCCTGGAGGATCATTTCGTGAGTTTGGGCACCAAGAAATTTGAAGGCAGGGGAAGTAGAAATCCCCGAAAAAAGAAATGCCAAAACTCCCTTGGAGAGAGGCACCTAGTCATGGCCCTGGGTTACATTGATGGCGGTGCCAGAAGAAAGGGAGGCTAGCCTCTGAGACTTAGAGAGAAGGCACATGGTCTTCTCCTGAGCATATCGTCTCGACCACTCCCTGGGGAAGCAGTTAATGAAAATCGAGAAGGTAGATGAAACCTCAGCTCGAGCCATAAATGGAAGGTATGGGAGGCCTGGAGCAATCATCCCGTGGAACCCTTGTGTGCAGCTCCCCCCTAGAAGATCCATGCTAAGTTAAGGTGGCATTTGATGAAAGAGTTTCATCCAGGTTTGACTAATGAGAAACAATGCCTTGGAGGTTCGAGCACGCCTCTGTTGGGCAAATTTTTCTGAGTATATATACTCAGTTTTTCTATTTTTATAAGGATTGATGGTAGAGAAAATATCCCAATGGTAAAACTTTAACAAAGCCTCTGGTTCTCTGGTTATAGACTAACATTTTGAGACTTCTTGTTTAATGAAAGCCAACCTCCTCCTTTCCTTTTTCCTCTGAATCTTAAAGCCCGAGCACGAATGATCCAGTCGGGTGTTGTAATAACTATATGATGCATGTTTGATTATATTAATTCTGCAACATTTTAAGTTTACTTTGAAGTTTCTCGGGTCTGAGAGGATCTCATGTATGAGACTTTTTCCCCTTTAAAGGCCTACTGGAATGTCAGATGTCCAGAGCAGACTCTATTTCCCTTTTCTTTCCCTCCACTTACTCACCACTATGCAAAAAAAACTGGCTTAAGTTAGATCAAGACATTGCATGTCTTTGTTGTTCCAACCCAGTTTTCTGAGTTAAAATGATATTGTTCTAAGTTTACTTCCATTCGATCCCCTTTTATCAACAAATCGTGACATTTAAACTAATGGGCGTTGGGCTCTTCTCCTACTGCAATTGAGGAGTGACTTCTGATGCCAACATTTCTGGCGCCGTTGCCGGGTATGAAGTTGAATATTTTCCCCAGGATTGAACGACATTGAGTCTCTGATTCTGAAGGTGAATCAGGCATCAAATCCCTTGAAGATTGCTACTGTGCACTTGGTGAATCCACTTTTCCCACTTCATTGTTTCAGCTGTGGCTACTTTTAGCACACCTGAAAGCTGACCCAGAGGAGATTTTTCGAGAAGGTTTCAGCAGCTGCTTTCTCAGCTTGAGAAGTTTCCTGGGAGGACACAACGTTAGGATATGGCCTTTGATGGTGAACAAAGACTAGACACATTCAAATATGTGCATCTTTCACCTGGAGACTCCACTGATTCGATATGAAAAATATCTTAGCTCAAAGGTTGGGTTTCTGTGACTTTTCCCAGATAGTTGGTTTTCCTAATCTACTGCCTGATAGATATGAATGGGAAGATATCCTCCCTAAATTTCAAGAAAAGTTTTTGGAGGTACCAACTGAGCATTTACTGGAATTTCATGAGGTTATTCATCAACTTAATATCATGCATGAAGATGTCCAGATTAAAATTTTTAGGTATTCATTAAAGGGAGATGCTCTCGTTTGGTGTCGATCTCTTCCCATTGCAAGCATCCATTCTTTGACAGGTTTTCATACATCTTTCAATTCATTTTGTAAAGATTACTTCCCAACTGAGTGTTTGTATGAAAACTGTTGTGATGAGTTTTCTTTGCTTCATGAAGCCTCTGCTGGCCCTGAAGACCATTTTTGTGATGAATCTTTTACTGTGGAGGAAAGAATTTGCTATGAAAATCTAGAGGCGTTGGATGATATTAATTATGTTAGCCCTAGAACATAAGCATCAAACATCATTTCAAATACATATGTTATTTTAGATGTTCATAAAGATCAACATGCCTCTTGTGAAAATTTTGAGTTTATAGAGAAGATGTTGTCTATAGTAGATGGCTCTCCTGAATATAGGGTTGAATCAAATGTTCCTAGCAGCCCTGCTTATGATGACGAAGACCTTCCAATTTTTAAAGAAGAGATGGTTGTGGAAGAGGATTCTTCTCTTTTCCTTCAAGAGGTTTCCCATGATACTTTTTTACCTAGGATTAAAGAGAAAAATCTTATGTATGAACAGCCAGAAGCAGCAGTCACCCCTGTCCCTGAAATGGATATTTTTTACAGTTATATTCTCGATGGGATCACTATTCTGGTGGTTGATCATAGAAATGAAGGGAAACCTTTTTTTGATGAATATTCTAATGATTATGAGAAACAAGATTATCCTACATTTGATCACTATGAAGAGACTGACTGACATGACAAGAAGCAAAGATTTCCCATGGTCCCTATTTATGATGATTATGAATATGATCCTTGGGAGAGCCATGGAGAAGAGGAGGAGGAGTTGAAGATGCAGTTTATAGAATGCGCAAACCCAGTCAGCGAACAACCACCGCTTGAGATCAGTAAGCCTACGTTAGTTGTCTACCCACCTATGATTACCATAGATATTCAGCCACACGTGAACAACTATGTAGCAAAGGAGGTTGCCTATCACCCATTTTCTGGAGTTTTCCACTGGTCCTATGAGCCTGTGAAGGAATACATGGAGTTGTATTTCCTTCACAATTTGGAGCCACCCTATTTCATCTCAACTTCAGCCTGTAAGGAGGAGTTGAAGAGCATAACCATTCTATTTTCACAGTTACACCATCTATTTGTGGTCATCGACAGAAGGAAGGAGCTTCTATTCAGGAAGTTGTTTGATTGGCTATGGTGGCAGTTTGATTTCACCTAGTCCCATGTAAAGGAATTTATTAGTTTAGGACCGTACATAAATAAGCTCCTTGGAGCATGTGTATTTATCTTTTATTTTCACTTATCGGCATGTATTTTTAAGAAGGGTGTTTTGATCTCGACTCCATAGCCCAACAGAAGGCAACTGGAACTGCAGAAGGAGTTCTTAGAGCATCACAGGGATGACTCTATCCCCCATGGATCCTAATGTTAGGGCCAAATCTTGCAAGGGGGGTGTTTCTCTCTGATTTTAGGCCCTTGGTGTAAAATGCGTAGAAATGGGTTTTAAAAACCCATCAAATGCATTTTATTCAAAGGCCACATTCATGAGCGTCAAGCGAAACACACACAAGAAATCCATTTCGGTCTTAAAATCAAGCGAGCAAACATTTTTGTTTTCAGCGGCGAGGATCCATCGATGGAGCAGATCAACGGTCATCGGGTAAGCCAGAGCCACAGAGTTTCACGAGGTTTAGCGCATGGGCTCATCTCTTAGGGCCAAATTCACGAAATGATTGTGGTCATCCAATCCAGTCGGAACACATGGCGCTTGGCTAAGTCCAGTTTCCATATCGGCTATCATTACTTTGAAATACAAGGGTCGACTCCCTTCCATCCACGATACACGAGATGCGAAGGAACCTTTTAGTGCAGGCCCACGGTCATAGCACAAGGTCGTATGGAAAGCCGGTTGGAGGAAGGGAAGCGAGAAATCCTGGTGGGAGAATCACTGAAAGGATCAGGACCGTTAGTCTTGAAGGATACATGGCGCCTGATTAAGTCTGGTCGCCATATCGGCTATCGCTAATTTGAAATACAAGGGTCGACTCCCTTCCATCCACAATACGCGAGATGCAAAGGCGCCTTTGGGTGTGGGCCCACGGTCATAGAGCCAGGGTTGTATCGAGTATCGCCAAAGAAAGTGAGCACGTAGGGTCAGGGTTTTTCAATAGAAAAATGATCGTGGCCATCCGTTTTTAAAGCCGATCCAACCGTTGATCCTGGAGGGTCGTTTCATGAGTTTGGGCACCAGGAAATTTGAAGGTAGGGGAAGTAGAAATCCTCGAAAGAAGAAATGTCGAAACTCCCTTGGAGAGAGGCGCCAGGTCATGGCCCTGGGTTACATTGATGGTGGTGCCAGAAGAAAGGGAGGCTAGTCTCCGAGCCTTAGAGAGCAGGCACATGGTCTTCTCCTGAGCATATCGTCTTGGCCACTCCCTGGGGAAGCAGTTAATGAAAATCAAGAAAGTAGATGAAACCTCAGCTTGAACCATAAATGGAAGGTATGGGAGGCCTGAAGCAATCATCCCATGGTACCCTTGCGTGCAGGTCCCCCCTGCAAGAGCCATGTTGAGTTAAGCTGGCATCTGATGAAGGAGTTTCATCTAGGTTTGACTGAAGAGACACCACGCCTTGGAGGTTTGAAGAAGGCCTCTATTGGGGGAGTTTTTCTGAGTATATATACTCAGTTTTTGTATTTTTGTAAGGATCGATGGGAGAGAAAAGATCCCAATGGTAAAAATTTAACAAAGCCTCTGGTTCTCTGGTTATAGACTAACATTTTGAGACTTCTTGTTTAATGACAACCAACCTTATCCTTTCCTTTTTCCTCTAAATCTTAAAGCCCGGGCACAGATGATCTAGTCGGGTGTTGTAATAACTATATGATGCATGTTTGATTATATTAGTTCTACAACATTTTAAGTTTACTTTGAAGTTTCTCGGGTCTGAGAGGATCTCATATCTGATAATTTCCCCCCTTTAAAGGCCTGCTGGAAGACCGAATGTCCATAGCAGACTCTATTTCCCTTTTCTTTCCCTCCACTTACTCACCACTATGAAAAAATTATTGGCTTAAGTTATATCAAGACCTCGCATGTATTTGTTGTTCCAACCCAGTTTTCTGAGTTAAAATGATATTGTTATGAGTTTACTTCCATTCGATCCCCTTTTATCAACAAATCATGACATTTAAATTGATGGGCGTTGGGCTCTGCTCCTGCTGCAATCGAGGAGTGACTTCTGATGCGAACAGGATCTACTTGCGCTTCTTCCAATAGTTTCATGAGAAGGACTCCTGAGGAAAGGGGGAAAATTGCTTCAATATCGTACACCAATTGGTATGGAGACATGCCAATTGATCTTTTGGTACTTATTCTGTCAGCCCAGAGCGCGAAAACCAACTTATTATGCCATGATTTCTTATTTTCTTGCAGTGTTTTCCTGAGGATGTTCACCATACTTTTGTTTGAGGACTCAACCAACCCATTTCCTTGAGGATAATAATATATTGAGTGTCCCAAAGTAATGCAGTATTGGATGCAAAATTCTAAGAGTTTTTTGGATCTGAAAGTCGCTGCATTGTCATCTATAATTTTTCTGGGGCATCCAAAATGAGACAATATATTAGTTTCTAAAAATTTGATGATAATAGAGTCAGTAGCTTGCCTGCATGGCACAGCCTTGATCCACTTCATGAAGTAGTCTATGGTTGTGAGGATCCACTTTTGTTGGCCAGAGGAGGATGGATGTATTTCTCCAATAAATTCTAAACCCCATTGTTGGAAAGGGGCTTCAACTAAGATGGGTTTCATGGGGAGAGGTAGTAGCTTCCTTTTACCTTCGAAAACCTGGCATTTATGAAAAGAAGTAACTTTTTGATGAACATCAACAAAATATGTAGGCCAATAGAAACCAACTCTCAGAATCTTGTTAGTTGTGATCTTCCATCTCAGATGCCCACCACAGTCTCCTGCATGGAAATCCTGCACAACTTTGTCAACTTCATCTTTTAACAAGCAATTAAGCAAGAGACCACCAGGATATTTCCAATAAAGATTACCTTCTAGAACACAAAATTTCAATGCTTTCAGTTTGATAAATATGGCTTTGGTCTTAGTCAAACCAGGAGGATCTTCTAAGTTATGAAGTACAAAAAAGAGGTATGCGTACCAAGGGGAGTTTAAGAATACCTCTTTTACATTTGGAGTCACTTTCTCTTCCTGCTCGTCAACTGCAGCCAAAACATTAATGTCTAGAGCACGAAAATTAGATTTAGCCATTAGTTTGGATAAACCCTGACCTTTAATCGGTTTAGTGGGCTTTATTTCGATGTCATATTCCAAAATAACCGCAATCCTCTTTCCTCTCCTACCATCTGGATTAACCTGAGTCAGGATATCCTTTACCACTACGTTTGGAACATATGTAATTGTGTGAGAATGAAGAATATAGACTCTGAAATCTTTTATGGCCTTTACCAGGGTAAAGGCTTATTTCTCCATTATGTTATAGTTTAACGCACCATCTCTCAAAGATTTGCTAAAAAATGTTATGGGTTGTTCATACCCTTCACTATTTTTTTGCAATAGTACTGCTGCGATGGTGTGTTCAAATGAAAAAAATAAAAGGTAAAAGTATTTGGTGTAATATGGGCTGATCAAAACTTGAGCTTGGGTGAGTGCATGTTTCACCTACTCAAATGACTATTTGGATTCAGTGTTCCATCTTGTTTTTGTTTATTTTTTCAACATATTTGTAATGTTCCTAAGAAGTTCATCCAAGTTAGGTATGAACCTTCTCAGGAAGTTTATTTTTCCAATGAATGATTACAAATCTTTGATGTTCCTCGGGTGTTCCACTTTCTGGATGGATTCTATTCTACTAGGGTCTATTTTAATTCCGTATTTAGAGGTTATGTGTCCTAGCAACTTGCCTTACTCTTAACCGAAAAGGGTCTTTTTGGGATTTAATGAAATCCCAATTTTTTTGCACTTCTCAAACACTCGTCTAAGATGTTGTAAATGTTCCTCGTCATATTTGGAGTACACAGTCACGTAATCCAAATATATGACTATAAATCTCCAGATTTCATCCACAAAAGTAATATCCATTTCTCTTTGGAAGGTAGCACCAACATTCATCAGACCAAAGGGCATTTTCACATACATGAAAGTTCCCCAAGGTGTGGTGAATGTTGTTTTCTCCTAGTCATCTAGGTGGATGAGGAATTGGTTGTATCCTAAGAAACTGTCTAGTAAGGAGATCCTAATTGCCCCAACAACCTTCTGTAATATGTGGTCCATCTTAGGCAAAGGGTAATTGTCTTTAAGAGAAACCTTGTTCAGATTTCTGAAATCTATGCATAGTCCGATTTCACCAGTTTTCTTCCTGGTAGGAACCAGGTTAGAAACCCATTTGGAAAATCTCAAGGGGACTATAATTTTTTCATCGTACATATTTTTGATTTCTTTCTCTATCAAGGGAAGAAACTTGGGATTGATTCTCCTAATTTTTTGCCTGAAAGGTTTGTATTCTTCTTTTATTGGAATCCAATGTTGTATGATACTTGTGTTGTAAGATTTTAAGTCTTCATAACCCCAAGAAAACACATCTACATATTCCTTAAAAAGGCCAATGTATTTGTGTTTTTTCTTAGGGGCCAGAGATTCGAAAAGTTTTATCATCTTGGGTTTTTCTTTTGTTCCTATGTTACACTCTTCGACCTCTTTACCACTAGCTTCAATTTTTGGTTTTTTGGCTACATCGTTAAAATCGAACAAGTCTTCTAGCAGAACTAAACCTCTAGGTAACACATTATTTTTCAACTGTAGAATACCCGAATCTGCCTCATTTTCATTCAATTCCTCTGTACCTACTTTATTTTCATCCAATTCCTCTATATCTACTTTAATTACACTACCAATTTCAAAAAGAGATTTATTTACATCAACATCATCATTTTCTAAATCTATATTTGTACATTCAAATTCATTCTTACACTGTAGAAAGTCTTCAATTTGATCATCATTCCCGAATACCTGCCAGTATCTGATGTTGTCTAGAATGATTGGTCTGCACTTCACCTCCACTGTGTACTTGCAAGTGGGACGGAAAGGAATTTTACATGTAGCTGTTGATGTGGCCAGCCCATCTGCAAGTATGTTTTGTCCCCTGGGCATTACCTGCAAGTCGATTTCAGTAAAGCATTGAAGGGAATCCAAAACAACATTCCTGTAAGCTCTAAGTTTGGGATGTTTAGCTACATACTCATCTTTAATTTGCTCGATAATCAATTCAGTATCACCCCTTACAGTAATCTTTTGGCACCAACTTTCTTCAGTAGTTTCAGGCCGAGCATCAAAGATTCAAACTCAGCTATGTTGTTAGTGCATTGGAAATTAAGTTTGTAAGAATGACTCTCTGAATACCTTGATCTGTGATTAAGCAACCAAACTCTAGCTCCATCTCCTTCTTTACTCTCCACACCATCAAAATCCATGCTCCAAAAATCTGCTGGAAGTTCTTGACTTTCCACAGTTTCAATATTTATTACCTCAGTGATTTCTTTATCCTCTTTGGAATCAGGTGCATCATCTTCCAGCTAAGCGATTTGTTCTTCCAAATCACCATCATTGTATATAATGAAAGAATCTAGATCAGAGTTTTCAAAGTATAGTGGATAATTGTGTGGCGTTTTCTGACTGCTGACCATATACTTCATCAGGGTTTCTCTGTACAGTCTTATCTGTTGTCCAAATACTAGGATGGTGGTGTAGGACATATCTAGCTACAAGGTTCCTTTCATCTTATCTCCCCATGATCTTGACAGTAACATGTCGTATTTTGGGGGAATGTCTGCAACTACGATATCCATTACCATACTCTTTGCTGGGATTTGAGCTAGGGTGATGCATAAATCCTTAATTAGCCCTATACATTTGACCTTGCTAGAGTCAAAAGAATGCAAATAGTTGTAGGGTCTAGTGACCTCAAGTCCCAAATTTTCCATCACAACTTTGGGCATTAGATTGTGAGAGGCGCCCAAATCCAGCATAGCGTTGTGTAAGATCAATTCATGGATATTCAAGCTAATGTAAAAAGGAGCAATGACATCGTTATCAATTTGACCATCCACTTCGGGACCAAACAGGAGCTCTGATTGGTCATCAACAAGATTTACCGTGTCTGAGTAATTTGCAGATCCAATATTAAAGGCCGTCATACCTATCTCTGGTTCAATGCTTAAATCTTTAATTACCTTCAATCTGTAAGCATTCTTTCTCATCAACTTGGAAAGGGGAATGGGAATCTTCAATTTAGCTAGTTCCCCCTCAAGGATGAAAGCAGTGGACGCTTTTCTTGAGCTCTACACTTCTGGTTTATCCATCGGAGTTCTATGGGTAGGAGCACTTGGTTGACTAGTAGATGAAACTTCAGTCTGATTTTCTCTTTGTAAAATTTCATGAGTTCTTTTTTGCAGGAGATTCAACATTATTCCTCTCGGGGACTTTATTGGGAGAGATTTCTGAAGTTTTCTTGGTCTCGACTATTTTATTTGTTTTGGTAGCCTTATTTTTTTCAAAAGACTTCTTTGGAGGGTTGTCATTTTCCTTCTTGCTTCTCAGGTTATACTACCTGTGGACCTCCATTATAGCATTTTCAAAAGCCTGTTGTTCTGTTTCTTCTGCTTCCTCGTTTACCTCTGTTTGTGAAAGGAAAAAAAACTCGTTCTCTTCCTGAGTAAGAAAAATGGATTCATCATCGTGAATTCCCATGAGGTTTATATGAGTGTCATCAAACTCCTTGATTACCTCCTCCCCATCATCATCATAATTCTCCTGGAGGGGTGGTCTGATCTATTGATCGAACCCCCTCTATTCTCTTCGATCTCTAGGATCTCTCTGTCGGATCTGGGGTGGATTTCTTCTGAAGTTTGGGTTTTGAATTTGAGGAGAAACTTGGTTCTCCCTGGATATTTTTTTGTCATCTATAGTAAATCTCTCAATCATTCTCTCCATAGATCTAGTTAGAGAATCTATTTTGGCATCTGATGAGGAAGTGGAAGGCTCTTCCTTGATGGTGACCCTTCTTTCCGTTCTTTGTCTGGCTCTTCTGGCTAAAAGATTTTCTTCCACACTAACAACACTTTTATGCATGTCTTCCAGAGTAGCATAATTTATTCCCCTTAGCTGATATGACATGTCAGCGTCAAATCCATCAGGGAATTTTATTAATGCCAAAACTTGAGGTGGTTTGATATCAGCTGGAATTGCATTGTACAGATTTTTGAAACGAGTGCAGTAATCTTGCACTGTCTCTCCTTGGTTCCTTATGATATTCTCATATTCTGACAATATCTAGAGAGGATTTTTCTTTACCTCCCATCTATCAAGAAAAATTCGATAAAAAGAAACAATGCCAGTTATGGAAGCAACACGTAAGGTTTTGAACCACTTTTTGACTTCTCTAGTCAGACTCTGTGCAAATAGTCTCATCTGCACATCAGCTTCATCTACTTCCTGCAAATCAAAATAATCATTCATTTTGTCAACATGTTGTTGTGCATTCAAAGGACCAGTACCATAAAATCGAGGACGTCTGATTTGATAGTCCTAAGGCATGGCATGTAAAGGAGTGGCCAACACCAATGGAGCATATCTTGCTGCCATGATTGGTGGAGGAGGCTGGACAAAAACTTGTGTGATTGGAGGGGAAGTGATTGAAGCTGTGGAAGATGAAGGGATGGAAGGAACAAAGTGAGATGGTTAGGTTTAACAGAATCCACAACAATAGTCAAGGCAGAAAGTTCGACTGACTGCTGAAAGTGATCTTTGTCTAAGGCTTGATCAAGATTCGCATCTAGATATTCTAGCTTGTCAAATTCATGGAGAAATCGTTGATCAACGTCAGCTCTGGGAGAAAGTATTTCAGGAGTCTTGGGTTGAAGGATGGTTTGATCTAAAACTGTTTCAATTACAAAGATATCAGATTTTGTTATAAAAAGGCTTTGTTCGAAAGAAATGTCAAACTCAAGATCTTGAAGGGCAACAAACTTCTTTGGGAGAGAAGGGGACCTATGGAGAGGACTATGACTCCCAGAACCCTCTTCAACACTTTTCTTTATGATTAATTTTTCGGGATTGTCTATTGCTATTGCAGGTTCTGGATCTTGATGAGATCTAGTGAAAACTCTTTTAGCAGCTAGATTTTTTAATTTTTATTTTATTTTTAGAAATTTTTAAACTAACTTATATACAAACTTTAACAACCTTTGAACATTATCTCTTTATGAGTTTAGATCTTGTGATTAGTTCATAAATAAAGTTTTCTTTATCTAGGGAAAAAAAATCATGGGATGGAAAGTTTGTTCAGTTCCCCAGCAGATTCACCACTATGTTATCGCTCTGTAAATTCCCAAAGGTTGTCGTGATGAAGAAGAAATTTACTAGAGGTAACTTTATCCAACCACTTTGAAAATGGGATCTATCCCTACCAGTTTTAGAGAGGGATCTCTCGGTAAGATTTAGCTCTGTTTTAGGTTTTCAGATATTAGGCTAGTTAAATGAATAAGACTGTGTTGTTTGTTTTTATAAAATGGCTGAAATATGGTTTATGCATCCATTGGGCTATGGGGTTTATAAAGTTTGAGATCAAAGAACATATTTTATAAGGTGTTTTCATAGGGCATGATAATGCAATTGTTGGATCCTTTAGAGTTAAAATGATGGATAGTAGAAAATATGAGATAATCAATTATAACCAAGAAGCATTTAAGAATTTCTTAATCATAACATCAGAAGATAAACACTTAGATATTTAAAAGACAGAAATAGAGTATACAAGGACAAATTCTGCACTTTAACTTCTTTTAAATGATCAGATATAGAAAACATAGATGATAACGAAGAAAGAAAAAAACCCATTCAATGAAGAAGAGTAAACATCGCCAACAATTAAGATGTGGGAATCCTGTGAAATGTCCTTTTTATTACTGGTAGATCTCTGAGAAAAATTACAGTGCTTACAACTTACTTGGGCGTAAAAATCAACCCTCGGTACTTTGAAATTTGAAGTATATATAGAAAATATTACAATCGATCTTGTCATTAATGATCAGGACGTGGAAAAATTTCATGCTAACTAACTAGATAACATAATACAAAATTATAGGAACTTCTTATGATCTGTCGAATTCTCCATGCTAATTTTGGGGGAAGTTGTTGGCAAGTCATCAACTTGACTTTGACTGTTCTGCATGCTGACTTGTACGTCCACCTCATCTTTTACTTGTTCAATTCGCACAAATCTTCCCATCTTTGTTGATTGGGGATGGAGACTTTTAGTAGCCTACAGTAGATTTCATCCATCTTGGTATATTTGGAAAAAGTCGGTTTGGTGATAAAAATGTACTTGATTTCATGTTGGATATTGAGATCCAACTATAGAGTTTATAGGAATGCCTTGCGTGTTATGCTTCCCTGTATCCCTGATAATTTGGAGTTGTCCTTTGCCACCATGGAAATCGTTTGGTTGTAGTTAGAAAGTGTCATCATCTTGTCATTTAGAACCAGTAAACCAGGAAGAACTTTCTTATGTAATGCATCGATCTTGCTAAAGAATCTCTGAACTCAGATATCCATGATTTGGGCTTTCTCCTCCAGTTGAAACATCAGTCCTCTTTTGGTCAGAACTCTCTTGACCTCAAGGATAGTCTCTGTCCTATCCTCAATCTTTAGGTTTTCCATCTCTTCTTTAGTTTTTGAATTGAGAAACCTGATGATTTCATTTTCTTCTGTGGGATTTTCTCCCAACTCTCCCTTGATCCTGTCGATAGCCTGCTTTCTCCTTAATACCAATTCATGTTGCTCGAAAATTATTTGCACCATGGGCCAGATTTCATTTATGGATTTTGAGATATCCATCCAAATGTTCTCTTTGGCTTCTGCCAATGTTTTACCCACAACTGTCTTCTTCTGCAGTTGTTGAATCTCCTGCTTTAGTTTTTCTGATGTGTGTCTCTCTGTATTATAACTAGCTTGGAAAGAAGCTTTTAGCTTCTGGAGATTCTCTATCTCCTGTTCCAATATTTTTATTTTCGTTCCTTGTAAAGTCATCTTCTCCATTGATGTTGCTAAAGCTTTAGATGTCCCTGGAACTGTCACTAGGGCAACTGATGAAAGTTCTGCAGTGGTGGATGCTGATGCATTTCTTGTGCTAACTCCTGTGAGGGGAACTGCACTCAGTGGGATGAATTTCGTAGGTATTGCATGTTCCTTCTCCTTTACTAATATTTCCAGCTCTGCTTCCATCTCTTTTATTTGTGCATTATGTTCCATGATCAACTTTAGCATATCCTCATTCTAACCTTCTATCTCAGCCATCTCTTTGGCCTGTGAGTCTTATGTAGCTGGTAGTTTTAGTTTCTTCCTCAAATATTCTATGTCAGCATTCTTTTTCTTGAGAATCTCCTCAGCTTCTTTCACATTTGAGGGGTCATACCCAATTTTGAGCACCAATTCTTCTAAAGAATTAATCTTGTTATCCTTTGCAAAAGATGACACCTTCTCCAGTTTTAATTGAGTCTAAACATTGTTCAGAGAAACCTGTAATCTTGCAGCAGTAGTGGAAGCATTGGCCAATGTTGAGAAAACCATTTCTCCAGTCTTCCTGTGTAGATCCATCTGATCAGCTGGATGTACAACTTTAGCATCAAATTCAAGTGTTGATCTTTTTTAGTGAGTGATTTCCTTTGGATGAGGTACTTGTGCCTACAGAAATTCCATGTACATTCTCCCCTTCTCTGTGTCGAAAGAAGAGAGCAACCTATGTTGTGTTGTTGATGTTTGTTTCCAGAATTGAGCATAAGTGTTGTTGGCCAACCTCTCATTTTTCTTCTTAATCATATCGTATTTCTAAAAAATACTTAACTTTGCAGCCCCTTCAGTTGGCTGGTTGATCAGTGAGGTGTCATTCTGCTTCTTGGAAGAAGAATTAGACATGATCTATTGGCTTCTTGAGACAAGAGGTGAATGATCTCCTTGCATAACTGTAGTGGACTGGGTCTCTTCTTCACCAGACTTGCCAGTTGTATGACTAGTTTTTGGCCTTTTCTTATATACCTGGAAATCCTCAGCTAAGACTTCAGTGATTGAAGGGGAGGTATCCTTTCTTGGTCTTTTCTCCTTTGGTACCTATGGAGTAGTGGTTTGTGAAATAATGTTGGATGAGATTGTTGTTCTACTTCTTCCAGAGTGTTCACCTCCCGCTCTGATTAGTTCATAAACTTCTCGATCTTTGGTTTGGGCACATGAGCATATGGGGAAATGTTATTCATGAATCTCATTTCTACAATAACCCCACATGGATCATAGTGCCAAGGGAAACTAATGTCAAATTTCATTTCCTTGACTAGTTTGTTTGCCTCTTCCCTGGCAGCTCGATTGTTACAAATAAAGGATCCTATCTGTCCTTTAATTCTCAGTTGTTGTTTCTTATTCAAAGATACAAAATGTATATCGCCTGAATTGATCATTTGCCTAATGTACTGCAAGGCGAATATTCTAACAGGAAAGTATTTGGGCAACTTATAAGGAGCTAACTCACATCCATATATTCTAATCTCCATGTGATTCTGATACAGATACCAGTCTCCCATCTTGGCGAGGTCCGAGAGATGTAGAATTCTTTGGATCTCTTCATTTATCCTCTACTCTTGCCTACCACTGAGCATACTTACCACTGGGTGGTAAACCTACTCTATGAATTTCTTGAAACTGAACTCTGTTGAGTTCCTTCTCAGTAATGAAGTCCAAGAGGTGATAGGCTCTGACTTGCCATCCTAGTCCAGCTTCTACATGGGGAAAATGAACTTATCTGCTTGATAGAAAATGAACATGTACGCCAGTACTGAGGAGTACTGGAACATGCCTTCTGTGGGAAACTTGAACAACTGATCGTGAATATTGTCAGCCAGGAAAATGCTGTAGTCGAACTGCACTATGGGGCTTCCCTCGGTGGAAAAGATAGATAGCTAACCCAAGATTGTCGCATCTACCCATTCGTCTGAGTAGTATCCAAGTAGGCTGCAGAGGGAAGAAATGATTTGATTTCCTTTTACCAAGAAAATCAATGATCGATAAGGGGGATTGGTTTTGGGTATTGGGGCATTCTTAGGGAGGAATAGTTCGAAGATATGTGCTCTCTCCACAAAAGACAACTTCTGATACATGTCGGTTAGGACCTCAAAAGTTAAAGGAGAGAAGGATTCATTTCTGGTTATTTGTAGCATCTAGGCACTGGCTTCATATGTGATAGAGAAAAGGGTCTCTCCGGAGGATGACATGATAGTTCTCTGGTCGAGAGGTAATGTTCTTGTCACTTGAGGGCGAATTCAGGGAAATGACGAATCTGGGGAAACATGTACAGTGGAAGATTGGACTCCCAGAGTCCAATCTCATCACTCTGGTCTAGGAAAATGTCTCGGAGCCACGAATATAGCTCATTGAAATCGAAATCGCAACTTGGCTCAGAGATGAGGTAGTCTTTGTTGGCCAGAGGGATCTGGTCGAGATCAATGGGAGGTGGTAAGAAATGATTTTCCTCGATTTCTGACTATTTGGACTTTGGCGCCATCACTTCAACAGGTACCTGCAATTTGAAACAAAAAATGTTAGTGGGTAATGGCTATGGTTGGGTCACTGACAAACGGTGAGGAAAAAGATCTTCTGGTATGAAGAGAGTGTGAGCAATGCAAAAATGGTGGAGGAACGAGATTAGATTTGGGCAAATGGGTATCCTTTGGGCACGGGGGACAGGTCAACAAGCTAACGGATATGTTATTCTGTATTAATTTTCCAACGGTTATCTGGGAATGAGGTGACGGGCCAGCGACGGGTTAAGGGTGTGTGAGGGTGACATGGAGGGTAATGAGTGGGGGGAAATGACATGTGGTGGGTGAATGGAAGATGAGGTACATTGATAGAGTAATGGGATATGACCAGGGATAAGTGGTAGTGGAATGTGACATCACGAGATAGCGAGGAAGTGGAGTGTGATATCATGAGGCGGCGGTGGTATAGAAAATATGGTATGGTGGTATATCGAAGAGGGGGGTAGGAAGTAACCAGTTTAGAGAGGGGGGGTCTGACATCATGGATTTGTGCCACGTTAGGATGGGGCCCACTTGGAAATACCACCATATTGGACCCCCCCCCACCATTAAAGATAGAACGGTTGGAGGGGGTATGTAATTTTTGTTTAGCTATAGATCTAAGCGCCACTCGATCAACTGTATATCTATGCACCCCCTTTAATCTCCATATCAGACTGCACCCCACCATTAAAGATAGAACTGTTGGGGGGGTCCAGAATTTCTTATCAGTCATAGATCTAAGCGCCATTAGATCAACCGTAGATCTATGTGCACTCTTTAATCTCCATATCGGACCCCCCCCCACCATTAAATATAGAACGATCGGGGGGGTCTGGAATTTCTTGTCAGTCGTAGATCTAAGCGCCATTAGATCAACCGTAGATCTATGTGCACTCTTTAATTTTTGGGCGCGAATCAAAATGCGCAGCTAAAACTTAGGATAGTGCTCTTTTATGGGTTTTTTGTGTTGTTTCCCTTGCATTTTGTTACCATGGGGTTAGGAAACACACTTCAAACATCAAAATCATGAATTTTCATCGAACATCATGCATGTTTTATTGAAGGAAAAACTAGCTAGCCTATGTCCTATCCTACCTACCTACACATTTAGCCCAGATTAGACTGTTGAGCCAAGAAATTCCTCTACCCTGGGGCTATTTGACCAAGTTTAAATAGTTTGATCAAATTTATTCGCTAACTAACCTATCTACTTGGCTACGATTAAATAGTTTAGCCAAGTCTTATTCACTAAGACTATAAACATAAATTCAAAAAGACTTAACCATGATTAAACTGTATGGATGAGTCATCATTATTTCATGGGGCCATATCATTTTCTTTTATGCCCTCTTTTATTCTTTTCTTTATTCTTTCTTTTTCTTTTCTTTCTTTTTTCTTTCTGAAAATAATTTGCAAAAAATGAAATATTATTTACAACCAAACTACATCAAGAGTAAAAATTTCCAGTCACCAGTTGATCCTATGAAATATAGGGTTATAACACTAAGTCTAAAAAATCTTTGGTGTTTGTCGAACTGATGTGTGACCTTCCTTGCACTGAGACAGAAAACGTAGCAGAAGATCCTTTACCCGATGAATCTCTTTTTCTTATCAGTTTCGATGACCTTTGGTATGGATATATCATTATATATCTCTAGACTCAAAATTTTTGCCTCGATATATCTAGCATTGACCGTCGTCGTATATGATATCAAGCTCGTCAATATATCATCCTCGATGACACTCTTTATCGCTGCGGGGTTGACTCCATTTTTCGACGAAGTCTCACCTATGAAGAGACTCAGAAATCATTGAATGACTACCATTTTGGAGCATGTGGTGGCACAAGTATGAGAATGCTACTGCCCAAAAGATCTTACGAGCAAGGTATTTTTGGCCTTCTTTATTTAAGGATTTTATTACCGTCGTCCAAAAATTCCATGCTTTCCAAACGTACAATAATAAAATAAGATCACATCCCGCTCCCTTACACCCTATAGTTTCCGTCAGACCTTTCGCAAAATGGGGTATCGATTTCATGACATGTAACCCTCACTCGGCCGAGGGGAATAGATACATTATCGTAGCCGTGGATTATTTCACGAAATGGGTCGAAGTGATGCCTACTTTCGACAATACTTGGAAAATTGCAGCCCTTTTCACATTTAATCATATTATTACTCGATTTGGGATCCCACAAGATATTGTTACTGATCATGGTAGCCATTTTTGAAACTTTATGACATTTTAACTTACCGAAAAGTTGGGTCTTCGGCATGAAAACTCAACCCCCTACTATCCACAGGCCAATGGCCAAGTTGAAGCAATAAATAAAATCATTATCACTATGCTTTGTCAGATAATAGGAATCCATAAGACCATCTAGCACATGATGTTTTTTTCGACATTATGGGCCTATCGGACATATGTGAAGTCTGTTACGGGATTTACCCCCTTTCAACTAGTCTATGGCATTGAAGTCATTCTCCCGATTGAATGTGAAATACCATATTTGAAGCTAGCCGTCGAACTTCTCCCAAACTCCTATGTCGAAGAATAACGTATATTGTATCTTATGCAATTAGATGAGACCCATCGTGATGCCATCCTAGTTATTGAAACCCAAAAGAAACACGTAACAGCCCAATATGAGAATCATGTCAAGCCATGTGTTTTCTCTGAGGGAGATCTAGTTCTCCTCTATGAACAAGATCATGATCTACTAGGAGACAAAAAATTTGAAGCTATGTGGCGTGGTCCATATATCGTCAAATGAGTGTTAGAGAAGGGAGCTTACGAGTTAGTATATTATGATGGCATTCCTTTGAGTGAACCTAGAAATGGGATTTACTTGAAGAAGTACTATGCTTAGACTATCTCTGCATGATTTCTTGTAATTTTACTGTACCATACTCTTGTGTGTTACTTTTGTGTGTTTTTTGTTATTTGGTTTCCACCCCCAACTGCTTACCTTGCGTTGTGCTTGGTTTCCATATGTCGGTGTCTTCACACCCTATATTGGCTTCACCGATGGTGCTAGTCGTAGTACTCAGAACCTAGCTTCTGCTGCTTGGGCAATCTATGCACCTACCAACGAACTTATCAGTATACAAGGTGTTTTCCTCGGTCGTGCAACCAATAATATCACAGAATATAGCGCAGTCATCAAATTATTGACTGATCTTATTTCACTTGGGATTCATCACTTCAGCTAGTAGTGCTCCATTTAAACAATTTCTATACTATCCTAAGCCCTACTTTGTTACGGTTATATCTACGAATTTTCCTCTTGGAATGTTATTTTGATTATATTGAATATCAACACATTCCTAGATGTCTAAATACATTAACTGATGCTCTAGCTAATTATGTGTTAGAAATACATTTGAGAGATTTATAAATCCAATCACACATTGCACATTGTATATAGAAGCAGAGTAATCCGGTAGAAGCCTCATGTATATATATAACGATAAAATGTTTTACAAAATGTTTTCCATCCAAGGACCAAAATATCAAAATATGAAGCATGTGGCTTCTACAAAATGACATCATGGATGCTGCTCATGGTAGCATACTACTACCTGTGCCACCCTACGAAGTAACCGACTAAGTGAGTCATACATGCCTATTTTATTGCATTGATAATGCCTCAGGATATCCTCGATTGAGATGTCGGGAATGCCTGCTGTCAGACCCTCTAGGTTCTGCTCCATTTCCTCATAGTCGTCGGCATCCCACCCTGCTACTACACATGCCTCTCCTCGTCTCTAGATCGGAGATGTGCCCGGAGACTAATGTGGCCCTACATCTGCATGGTCAAAAGTTTTTGATTAGTATTTAGATCGAAAACACAAAAAAACATCTTATATCCTAAAAAATCCACAAAAACACTATAAAGAACAAAATGTCTTTCTTACCTAGATTTCCCCACTGAAATCCCTTAGGGAGAACCAAGTCGAGATCACCCCAAAAATCCAAGTCGTCATACGCATAATCATCAATCATCAAAATTTAGGGCCTTAACCAATCAAAAAATGCATCATTGTACTTGACAATGGGGCTCGCTACATGTCGTGCCATAAGGTCGCACCACCATTTCATTCTTGGGTCTCGTGGGGCTGGTATTCCACACTCTGCCTATAGCCACAAATAGGGGACACTTTCTAAGAATAAAGACACCAAAATGGACCCATACCCAAACTGCTTTAGGTCTCCATTCTTTTTTTTAGTGAGTTGGGTCTTCATACTGTGGAGCACACCGTCACACCAATTGAACACCCGAGGTTCTGTACATTCAATGGAATATTGAAAATAAATCTGGAGGGCCATGTGCAACAAAGCACTTCCTTCCATCCATGTGATAGTAAAGAGAATGGTTCTGAGAATCAGATCTCGAACTCCTCTGATGGCCACTTTACCTTTGTGCCTCTCTACCTCAGGTTCACAATGCCAATGGATGTACTCGCTCATCGGCAAGCCACCACCTCGACCCCCTGTTAGGGTCACATGTTCCCCACGACGGGATAGCCCTATCAAAAAGTAAATATCTTCGATGTACAAGGAGAGAACATGAAGACCCACATGAAACACTTGTTGGTTCACATCCCACATATGGACCAAGTACTCTAATAGTCTCAGTTGGGCTCTCATGCACTAGATCTTGAAGAACTTTAACAAGCCACACTGTCGAAGAGCATTGACAGTGCTTGGATCATTCAAAGTTATGAAGTCATCATCCTCATGCTCTCGTTCTCTCCACTCCAACATTTTGGCAATCAAACACCTACATGGAGATGAGAGAAGACAGTTAGCAACTTTTATCATCATTTTTTGAATTCTTTTTGGTCCAACGCATGCATTTCTTTTTGAGTTTTAGGCCACCGCAACAAGGGTTCAGTTACAGTGTGGGATTTCCATAGGTGATCCATTGGGTGCCTACATAAATCCTTGATTTCTGCAGGGCCCGATACTAGTCACCTGCGGCGGCCCCAACGCACGCCTACCGGCCAAAAAAATCACCCAAAAAACATCTTTTAACCACTAAAAACGAATTCCAATCCATTCAAAAGGAAGAAGATGAAGAGCTTATAGTATTAAGGGAGACCATTTTCCAAATGGTCGCTGGTTCTCCTCGCAATAGACATCCAAATTAAGGGGTAAAAAGGGGGCTTTTAGACAAGTTCTTGACCAAATGCAAATGAAATGGTAAAAAGAGCTCTTACTCTTATTTATTTCACTTTTTACTCTTTTTCATAATATTTTATATTTATAAATTCATTTTGTTATAAATCCTCAAGTCTAATAGTCTTGCGAGTGTCTTGTTTCTTGCAGGAAGAAGACTAGGGTCCTAATTAATGGAGTATGGATGTTTGTTCTGTAATTTGTTTTCTCTTCGTTACGCATATCAATACTTTTTAGGGTTTTTTAGTAAAACCTCGAGTTCACTCTTCATTCATTCTCGTGCTCAAAAATTTATGAGAATGAAACCGAGTATACTTTTGTTGTCTTTTCATACTCTTCATGGTAAAAAAAAAAGCCACACACATAGAGTATCATTTAATCTCTTTTGACACTCCATAAAAATGAAAAGATTGTCGAGTGACCTTGTTCTGTTCATGCTCGTAAAAGTATTTGAATAAAATGTTTGATGGGTGATATTTTATCACTTTTTTGGTCCTGTCTAACTATTTTACAAAAAAGGAACTGAGAGAGTTCTCATTAAGTGTTTTTCAGACTCTATAAACATGAAAAATCCCCGAGTTTTCTATCTTTGGACTTGTTAAATAAGCATCGAAAGACCCACATGGGACCAAACCACTCCTTCTTAGGGTTCATTAAAAATACTCTGAGGGATCTGTTCGAAGGATGAGTGTACATTACAAGCATATGTTATCCTCCTCAAGCTTGTGTAAAAATAAAGAGGTACTCGCCATAAATGGTGGGGGAAATTTTGGGAAAGAAACGTGTCTCTATATCTGTGTCAGTGGCAGTACTAGTCACTCTTGAACATGACACCTCATTTTCATCATTTGAATCCGGGTTGGGAAATCCATTTGTCTCTCGTCTGATTTTCTGCAACTTTACATCTTGGTTCGTCTTTGAGTCAATGCTGCCAAGACTGTCATCGTGTCATCCATATGTTCAATAGAAGTCCGAATAATCCCTCTCTTGAGTCAGCCATATGCAGTTGTCAATTCCTACCATGTCAGCGTTCCCTGTGTCAGTTTCAAATCATATTCATGTTTTACTCTATCCTAAATCTGTTCTTATTTCGTGTCATTGATGGGGGATACATCAAGGCCCTCCTCTGATGAGTCTCTTCCTGTCGACTTCAACTCATTATCCAGGGAAGAGACTTAGAAATCGTTTAGTACCTTAGAGCCTGCATGCCCTAATGGCAGGTTTCTTCTCTCTTGACAGTGGATTCACATCATTGGTCCTTGATAAAAAAGATTCCATCAAATGTTCGACTTCATCTCATTTATTCACATTTGTTGGATTGTACTATAGTACCTTGAGATTCATTGACATCAATGGTGATTTCCCTCGTGCTTGTTAATGGTTTTCATTAATGACCTGTAATCAAGCGGTTTCTAACCATGATCGACTCCGACACCTATAATCACATGGATAGATTTGTACTTACGGATGACGGGTTTGGAAGACCATGGATCTCATCATTCATGGTTCAGGTTGCGATGGAATATTGATGATTTGTATTGACACATAGATCCACTTTGTATGCCTCTTGGCTATGGTTGCATCCGAATTTTTCTCATACATAGATCCACAGTGTATTCCTGGTGGCTATGTAACATTTTTTTGACATGGATCCATAGTGTATTATTAGTGGCCATGACTTACGCTTATGAGTTCAATCATTTGTAGTCTGAACATGGGAATGACTACTTCAGATATGGTATTGTATTGTGCAGATTCTTGTTTGTTTTCAGGTTCTCGATTGGTGCATTCTTTGTTTCCGACACCCACACATATTTTACAAAGTATTTCAGTCATCACAAGTTCTGACCTCATACTTTGAGGGGAATTCTGTTACACATTATTTTGGTCACTATGATGATGACTTTACAAACAAGTAATCAGGCCCTCAAAATCATCTTTTGCCTGAGAAAAGTGACTGCTTTCCTCCTCTGCAAGACTACTTTTCAGAAGGACGTCATAGGCTACCCATAGTGTACAGTGTGGAAATCCATGATTTTCGTAGGCTGCTCTATAGCTGGCCTACAGGATTTCCACAAGCTGCTATATAGGTAGGGTGCGGCGGCATTTGAAATCAAAAAGAGGAAAGATATTCAAGAAGTTTATAGAAGGGGAAACTTCTGGAATTTGATGTGGTGTCTATATGGTTATGATCCTACTGACTTCTATGATCTGGTGGGGTCATCCTCATCCCTTTAACCACTTCATTTTCTAATATATAATAATGGGCTTCTCATGGAAAAGTTTAAGAAAAGTTGAGCAAAGGATTGCTGGAACAAGTATCAAGATTTTGAAGATCATCTTCATGCAAATCTCGGAACAAGTATATGTGTGTGTTGGAATGAAGGACCACTAAAAGGGAACTTGCGACATCAAGGAATTTCGGTTGTATATTCTACTTTTATTCAATATAATACAATGGCATGTTTCTTCCCCATAAAATTATTCTCATTTTATTACATGACTCCTTGATCCCATGTTTAAGTTTTCATTTAATCTATCATAGTTTCTTTCACTTTGGTTGGTTTGTGTCATTGCAGATCTGGTTTCACAAGAGCACCAGAGCGAAGAGAGAAAAACAAATATATAAGGAAGCGATCTTAAAGGTAAGTCATCAATTCCTTCTTTAAAACATAGATCAATGATCGTAACTTAGGGAAAGCGACATGTCCTATCCTCCTTTGTTCTAGATCCAGGTGGATCTAGAGAGATTAGTTTATGTCCGCATTTACTGATTTATCCTATAACAGTAACTGCCAAGACTGACTGAGTGCATCTGCCAGAGAATCCGAAGAATATCATGGTGACCGCCAGAGGAGATGAAGATTCTCGAGGTAACTACCAGTGGAATGAAGACTAATCATAGAGACGATTGATAGATGGAATAGCATCGAAGACTGTAACTACCAGAGAAGCCAAAGAATCTCAGGATAACGGCCACTAATGTAGAACAGACTCATCATAATCGCCAGAGAGGATGAAGAGTTAGGTGTATGATCTGACAAAGGAATTGGCATGATAAATATATGAAGAAAACAGAAGAGATGGTTGTTGTTGTGGAGAGTTATTGATGTGGGTAAAAGCATGTTGTGAGTAGCAGATAAAATGCATAGAAGAGGCGTAGCACATAGAATGGAAATGTTTCACAGAGCATAAAGCGCAGAAGAAAAACATAGAACATAGATGCCTATCTGAGAGAGGAAGAAGAAGCTGAGGTGCGCATGCAGAGACATTGTAGAAGACTAGAAAGCTCAAGAAGATGTGAGAAGGAAGATATTGATGCAAGCATAGTAAAGCAGTGTAGAAGAATAATGATGAGACAGGTAAGCCATTGATAAACACTGTATCACTGTAATAAGTTTTAGTAACAAAGTTTTTATAATTAGGGTGGTAGGGAGGTGCTAGGGAGGACTGTTGTCCTCAGAGTTTCAAGTGGGTGCTTGAACATAGGGAGTTGTAGCTTCCATCTGGTTGCAGCTAGAAAAACTAGGGTGGTAGGGTGGTAGGGTGGTGCAAGGGAGAACCGTTGTTCTCTATTATGCAGCTTGGTGCCTGCGTGACTGGAAGTTGATGCTTCCATATAGTTGGTGCTGGAACACTTAGGGAGTTGGTGCTAGAGAATCAAGAGAGTTGGTTCTCTCAACAAGTTGCAGCTTGTATAGGTTGGTGCCTGTGTGACTAGAAGTTGGTGCTTCCATCCAGTTGGTGCTGGACCACAAAGGGAGTTGTTTCGTCCTTCTAGTGGGTGCTAGAGAAACAAAAGAGTTGGTGCTCTCAGCAATTTGATTCTTGTAAAACAAAGGTGGTAGCCTCAAAAGGAGTTTGTGCTCATAAGAATGATAATGTACAAAAAATAAATACTACTTATCATATCAAAAAGAAGAGGTTTTCCCCTTTATGTGTTTCCTTAGGAAATATCTATCTCTGTGTATTTCATGTGTGTGATTGATGTTGAATATTCTATTGCTTACTTCCCTGCATTATTGAGATCATCATTGAGTGTTCTGTAAAGAGTTTAAAATGGGAATAATTGTTTAAGCATAGTAACAACTGATTCACCCCCCCCCCCTCTCAATTGTCCAACATAATGTTAATATTGATAACAAAAACATGCCACACTAAGTAAATAGATCTCATCTCTGCAAATTGATTGACACCATCCGCTACCAAAGAAATCCTAACATTATGATGTTATTCTTTAAAGTGTGGTCATTTTTCCTTCATGTATCCAAATGTACAACCATCTGCAAGCATTCAAAGAATGCCATATTCACTTCTATTCCATTGTTAAGCCATAATATTGGCTCATTACCCCTTAATTGGGGCATATTACATTAGTAATGTTATTTTATTTATGTCAGGTTTATTCCATTAGTTGTAACTATAACTCCTAGTCTCCTATATATACCAAGGAAACATTTTCATTTGGAGTCATCTTGTACTTGAACATTTATGTGGGGTAAAAGGAGGTTGCCCCATCGAAGAGGATTATTATCTGAAATTATCTCTTTTTCAAGGCGTTGAGTACTTATTCTGAGGTTTTTCTATGCTATATTGATATTTGGTTCTTAACATATGGTATCAGAGCTCAAGGTCTTGGGGTTTCGCTACTACATCTGAGACACCTTGGAATTTTTTCTATAACTTTTTTTCTACAATGTTTCAAAAGAAACGACTTGGAATTTATTTAGTAGACAGATTAAGGTACGTTGGGTTAAAATTTCATCTCCTGATGCCTTATACTTTCTGAGATACAACATGTGCAAGATAGGGTTTTGGAATCATCATGAACTGAGTCATTGTGGAATTGTCGCTATAAACAAATTTATGTAACATTTTAGAACCTGAAATATGGAGGATATTCATAGAAATTAGTAAGGTATATGTGGTAAAACTTTCAGCTTCTGGGTCATCTTACATTTGTAGATATACCCTATGGAAGATAGGGTATCTGACTAGTCCTATTGACTAGTCTCAAGAAGGTGTTTCAGGTAAAACAATCATAACTTCTTCCTAGAGTGTCCAAATTGAGTGAAGATGGTTTCATTGGATAGTGGACAGTCTATAGTATTTCTGGTATGAGTTTCAGAATTTTATATCAATTATTTTGTGTGGGGCACGCTATATAAGTGAGATCTCCTTGAAAGGAAAAAAATCAGCAAGTTGTGGGGAAGTTACCGTAAATTCCACTTGGAAAAACCAAATTTTGATCAGACATGTGGCATTGTAGATAAGAAATATCATAGAACTACATAAAATAAAGTTTCATACCCAAAAGGGCCAAAACTTGGGAGATACAAAAAAAGAAAGATTATCTAGAAGAACCACCCCAAAATCAAGGTTCAAAAGTGATACTTGGCCAACATGCCACCCAAAAAGGGAAATTCTACACCAAATAATCCTCCAGACAATCCTACTTGGAATCTTGATGAAGGTGAAGAAATGCGTAGGGACATAAATGATTTACAAAATAAGATAGTAACAAAATATGAACTACAAGAGATGGAAGCTAAGTTGGAGTCAATAAATACTAAGATGGATGGTTTAAAAGAGGAGATCATGGAAGTATTGAAAAATTTCGTAACAGAGAAGACACCTGAAAGTGAAAATGCATCCCATGAAATTCATGATGAGGACACAAGGAAGGTGAATCAAGAATGGAGA
>ML779995.1:167422-186680 GCA_009831015.1 Picea engelmannii
AATAAATTATCACCAAAGTACTATGGCCCTTATAAGGTGTTGCAAAAGATTGGTACTATGGCATACAAATTGGAGTTGCCTGCATCTTCACGAGTACACCCAATTTTCCATGTTTCATGCTTAAAGAAGGTTATAGGCGACAACATCCCAGTTCAAACTATATTTCCAGAACTTGACGAGGAAGGAAAAATCATATTGTAGCCTGAAGCCATCACTGACATAAGAATTCGCCAGCTGAGGAATAGATCCATTTTAGAGTATCTCATTAAATGGAGGAAACTACCAGCTGAAGATTCCACTTGGGAAGATGAGTCTTTTATACAGAAACATCCAGAGTTACTCAAGTGTTGTGGACAACACTTGTCTCAAGGGGAGGGCCATGTTAAGCCCTAATATTGGCTCATTACCCCTTAATTGGGGCATATTACATTAGTAATGCTATTTTATTTATGTCGGCTTTATTCCATTAGTTGTAATTATACCTCCTAGTCTCCTATATATACCAAAGAGACATTTTCATTTGGAGTCATCTTGTACTTGAACATTTGTGTGGGGTAAAAGGAGGTTTCCCCCTCGAAGAGGCTTATTATCTGAAATTATCTCTTTTTCAAGGCGTTGAGTACTTATTTTGAGGTTTTTCTATGCTATATTGATATTTGGTTCTTAACATCCGTGCATGGAAATCCATAAATTGTGATAAGTTTTTTCACCTAAACAGTCATTGCAAGTGTGGAATAATGGGAATATAACAAAGAACCTTGCGAGACACCTTTTTTGTTACTTAATATGTTCGATATGTACTTCTATGACATTTGGGGCATTCTGTTTCAAATTCATAATGTTTATAATATATAATATTATCATTGGGACATGCATCAATTGCTTGATACTCCATTCCAATATATTTCATGATGGAAGATAAACCTTGGTATGTGCGAGGTAAAAGATTTGACAATGGTAACAAATATTTATCTATCAAGCTGCTACAACAAATAAAAAAAATAAAAATGGTTAATATAATATCAAAAATATTAAAGATAAATATTTCATCCTTATTAATTTTATCGATGAACTAACAATAAAAATTTTAGAGGAACACAGATAACCTTTATCATGAACATATATATGTGATCGATGAAATATATTACATACCTTAACATCTGTGTGATCAATGTGTTTGAAAAAACATTCATAAAGTTCAATTTCATTATCAACAATAAAACAGAGAGAAGAGTTATGTTGGAGCCTTCATAAAGGGGTTTGTATGCCTTCTCAAGTAGAGGTAAATCATGACTATCATCAAATTCATCATTTTCATGATCATCATCATCCATCCTAACATTAAATGTATCATGGATCAATGTATTTGTACCATCATCCTCAACTATGTTATCATCATGATCATTTTCTTCCATATGATCATTAACTTGATCTTCAATATTCATAGCTCCATGTTCCTTCGATGCTTGTTCTGCAACCAAATTATCCATGTGAGGATATGCCCTAGGAGGCCTTTCCTTTATAATTACAAACCATCAAAATATATTAGTGTATATATAAAAAATATAAAAATGATGCATACATTTACAAAAACATTCAATATAATGACATATATAATGAACACCTTACCAATGGACAATATTCATGCCCCCCCTCAACGTTTCCATGTTCCCTACAATGTATTTAGTTGAGATCTTTAATATTCTCCTATTAAAGCCCCTGCATTGACTACAAGGACAATAGCATTTCCCATCACCCCTTTCTTTTCACTCCATCACACAATATAGAAAGTAATCATCGATTTTGTTCTTGTGGATAAGGAATATTGTTATGTGATATTTTATTTTACCAATCTTGAGTGATGATTATTGATCTTAAAAAATAAATCTCCACACTTCAAATATTTGTAATGATAGTAACAAATAAAATAATTCTGGCTTTTGCTGGAAAAACAATCCTTGTAACCTCTGCAAGTCGTCACTAGTATAGAAAAAATGTCGGAATGTTTCTAGCATTCCAACTTTTTATAAATAAATATATTTCGGATTTCCGACATCTATTGACTTTTGATCGTTACTGTAATAAATGTGAGGATAGGTTGAATAAGTCCAGGTCAAAGGGAAATGGTATGAGGTTATTTTACTGGCATAAAAAATATGACGCATTTTGCATTTTCATAGAACATCTGAGGCTTATACTTAGAAAAAACAACAACAATTCCTTATTAGTCAAATATCTGACGACCGTCGAGGCCAATTTGACAAAAAAACAAACAAGAAAATTATTTTTTTTAAAGGTAAAATTTGATGACAAGGCCAATTTTTTGGGTGGCGTTGGAGGTTGTCATCGGATTTTGGGTTCAAAGTAGTTGTGAGGCTACAACCCCCTTTCCTTTCCCCTTCATTTCATCTTGAAATATAAATGTAGACCAACTGTCACTACCATTATCATTGTCACTTCCACTATCATTGCCATTGTCACAATCTTTGTCATTGCCACTATCACTGCCTTGGTCACATCAACCTATAGCCTGTCAACTTGTCACTATATCTGACTTGTCACTGTCACTATACCATCAACCTGTAACTATCACTGTATCATCAACTTTCTATACCAAAACCCGTGTCATACCATGAATTAACTGTGTACCAACAATGCATCAATCATGTACCATAAGATATTCCAAGTGTAGATACCATAACATCATAAATCATGTACTAAACCAACAACCACATATAAAAATAGTACCATATACCATAGCATCAATCATGTATAGACATTTACCATATCATCAATGAAGAGCCTCCAAGAACCAAACCACGTTCCATAATACATCAAGTGTATAGCTCAACCATACATCCACAACTCAAAGATGAACCATACTGATCATGTCATAATCCTATACAATAATATACCTCTATCAACCATGTAGCCAAGATGTACCTCAATCATGTGCCAAAACAACCATACCTCAAGCATGTATCATACCATGACCAAATATAAAAATCATAACAAACACATAAGAATACCAATACCTCTACAACTGACCTGATACACAGTATATCTGACATGTATGCTCACTTCTGACTTCTAGGACCTGGTATTAGCATAACCCCCAAAATTTTCTTATCCTCTCGGGACTAAGACATCCTATCATGCAGGGCCTCACGTGACGATCCCTAAGCAATCTGTGGGGGTGCCTCGTGGGACACTAGTTGTATGACCCACTGAGGCCAACCAAATTGGGGTTCCTCATCAAACTTCGCTCTCCTCTACAACCCTGAAACTCTTGCACTCCTCTCTTGTCACTACCTCATATGTCTTTGTCACTAACTTTCCAAATAGATCACTAGTTCACTTGAAGATATTCAATAGAATAGGTGAGAGAATATGCTTGTGAATGACTCCCTGAGGTGTATTTATAATTTTCCAAGTAACCTCTCTCCTTCAACTTAGGGGCTTCTAGAATTTCTTGTTACAACCACTTTACCCTTTCAATAAGGAGTTGTAACCAATTTTGGGCTTCTTGACCATTATTTGGGGCTTCCAACTTCACAAGGCCATAACTCCTCAACCGTGAGAAACCACGTGGTGTACCACGTATCATCGAAAAAGACATGATGAGTACTATCCATCCATGAGTGAGTTACTTGAATTTACATCGTCCTTCATGACATTTTTATTGATCAACTATGGGTTCCATAACCATTCCTTTTGGAATACTGAACTTCTTCAAGGGTTGACATCATTGACAACCAATATTACAACAAGAGGAGAGCTCCTAAATACCCAAATTCTTCTCCCTTTACAATGGAGAGAGAGATCTCTTCTTTATAGAGTGAGTCTGTTCTATTATACAATAAAATATTATTATTTTCTAACTAAATCCATGATAAGTCAAATAAATATTATAATAATGGATTATTTGGATCTCTCTGCAATCCATGGTTGACCATGTTACAACATGTGGACATTATCCTCTCCAAAGCAATTCACCCTCATTCAAAAATAATAGAAGTATGCACCAAATAATTCTCATGAAGGGGACACACCACCAAAAATAGGCATAAAGCTAATTCAAATGGCAAGTGTCCAAAAGGAATGTTCCCTCCAAGAATGTGAATGCATGAAACCACTCCACATGTTTGAATTCCAATCTATACAACTCCATGGATGAATGTGTAATATTCCAAGTGGATGAAGCATCCACAACAAAGTAAGTGATCAATGCCTAGCCTTTCATTTCCTTTCCTTTGCTCGCCTTGCTTGCCTATCATTTCCTTTCCTTTTCCTTTCCTTTCCTTGCCTTACCTTTCCTTTCCTTGCCTTTCCTTTCCTTTCCTTGTCTTTCCTTGCCTTGCCATGCCATGTCATACAATTCCTTTCCTTGACTTTCCATGCCATTCCTTTCCATGCCATTCCATACCTTGTCTTGCCTTGACTTTCCATGTCATGCATTGCCTTGCCATGCTCTATCTTTCCTTTCCATGCCTTGCATTTCCTTTCCTTGCCTTGCCATACCTATACCTATACCTAGACCTAGACCTTCCCTTGCTATGCCTTGCCTTTCCTTTCCATGCCTTGAATTTCCCTTCCTTGCCTTGAATTTCCATGTCATTCCTTGCCTTACCATTCCTTTCCTTTCCCTTCCTTTCCTTTTCATAACTAGACCTAGACCTAGACCATGAATTTCCATGCCTTACCATGCCTTGCCTTGCCATGCCTTGCCATGTTTAGCCTTTCCTTTCCTTGAGTTTCCATGCCATGCCTTTCCTTTCTATGTTCCATGTTATGATTTGAATTGCCTTGCCATGACATGACATGCCTTGCATTTCCTTGTGATGTATTACCTTTCCTTACCTTGTCTTTCCTTTCCATGCCATGCCATGTCATTCCTTGCCTTTCCATGCAATTCCTCTCCTTTCCTTGACTCTCCATGCCATGCCTTGGATTTCCATTCCATGCCTTTATTTTCCTTTCCATGTCATGCCTTTCCTTGTCATGTCATGCCATGTCATGTCTTTCATTTCCTTGCATTGCATTGCCTTGTCTTGCATTGTCTTTCCTTTACATGTCATGTCATGGAATTCGTTTCCTTGCCATTACATGCCATGATATTCCTTTCCTTTCCATGTCATGCCTTTCCTTTCCTTACCATGCCTTTCCTTTCCATGCCATGACTTTCCATGTCTATCCTTTCCTTTCCTTTCATTTCCCTACCTTGCCTTGACTTTCCATGTCATGCCTTTCCTTTCCATGCCATGCCTTGTCTTGTCGTGCCATGCCATGCCTTGCATTTCCTTGTGTTGTATTGTCTTTCCTTGCATTTCCATGCCATTCCATGTCTTGTATTTCCATGACATGCTATGCCATGCCTTTCCTTGCCATGCCTTTCCTTGCCATGCCATTCCTTACCTTGTCATGCCATGTCATGCCATGCCTTGCATTGACTTGCATTGCATTTCCTTGCATTGCCTTGCCTTTCCATGTCATTCCATGCCTTTCCTTGCCTTGCATTTCCCTGCCTTTCCTTGACTTTCCATTCCATGCCTTGCATTTTCTTGCATTGCATTTCCTTTCCTTGCCATGCCTTTCCTTGCTTTCCTTGCCATGTCATGTCATGTCTTTCCTTTCCATGCCATGCCTTGTCTTTCCTTCCATGCCATACCTTTCCTTGTCATGCCATGCCATGTCTTTCATTTCCTTGTGTTTCATTGGCTTTCCTTCCATTTCCTTTCCTTTCCTTGCCTTGCCTTTCCATGCCATTCCATGTCATTCCATGCCATGCCATGAATTTATATTCCATGCCATTCCTTTCCTTTCCATGGCATGCCATGTCATTCCTTTCCTTGGAATTCCATGCCTTGCATTATATTGCATTGCATTTCCTTGCCTTTCCTTTCATTTCCATGTCATCCCTTGCCTTGTCATACCATGCCATATCATGCCTTTCATTTCATTTCCTTGTGTTGCATTTCCTTGCCTTTCATTTTATTTCCATGCCTTTCCATGCCATGCCATTCCATGTCATTCCTTGCCTTGCCTTGACTTTCCTTTCCTTTCCTTTCCATGCCATGCCTTTCTTTCCCATGACATGTCTTGCCTTGTCATGTCATGCCATGCCTTTCCTTGACATCCTTGATGAGTTTACACCTCTAATTATTTATTTCTTTCACATGATTAAAATTCATACAAAACCAAAAATGATGATTAGCATCAAAGTGTTTGAATAGGTAAACAATGGATTGAGTTGGAATACAATACTACATATAATATCTATAAAACGCATGCAAATGATTTTAGTAACCATAGATATTCTTGTACACATTTACACATAGAAACTACAAAGATCTTTTAATAACATAGATAATATAAAACTCTTTTAATAACAATAAAATTATGAATTTCATGTAATTACCATCTTTCAAATGGGTTGTGTATCATGTACACCTTTTAGAAGATAAAGTCTAACCACAATTCACCTAAACGATACTTTCATTACGATATTCATAAAACTAATTATTTGTAAAAATATAGTTCTTTTCAGTGTTATAGAGAATTTATTTTCCTTTGAGTCAACCATAAGAAATATGTCTCTATAATCATTGTGTTGGGAGATTGTGGGTAGTTTGGTTGTGTGGTCCTTGGAAAAAAAGACGTGTGAGAACTTATGAAACTCTGTTATGCTACTCAGTTTATATTTTATGCCCCCGAAGAAAATTTCCAACATGTCCTTCATTGCCTTACGGAGGCGAGTTTCTAAAACTCTAAACGAGCCTCGGATGGATGAACCATCGATTACATTGGATCTGTGGCATCGAGTTTCAACTGGGGGGGGGGGCTCTAATGTCATTCCATTGCCCAAAAAAGTGTTTGTTGGAGGATAGGGAAAATTTTAGGGGCTAAATTTCTCCTATGGGCTAATTTTCCATGCTTTTTCCCAAAAACAGATTCACCATTCTAAAAATTATTCTCCCAAATTCTATAGGACACAATTATTTTACCTTAAAAATTGCCAAATTTTATAAAAACTATATAAAATCCTTAGAAATTTGAAGGACTAGTAAGATTCCCCAAATTTTCTACATTTCAAAATAAAATTCCATCCTTAAAATTATCCTTGTTGGAGGATCTATGGAACTAGGGTTTTTCTCAGTGAGACACAGTGCAATTTCTGAACAAGAGGTCGATTTTCAAGAATATTGTGCTAGGTGATTGTGGGTAGCATGGTCATATGGGTCTTGGCCAAAAAAAACATGTAGGACGTTACAGAACTCCATTATGCTTCTTGGTTTGTATTATATTCCCCCAGACCAAAACGCCAACATGTCCCTGAATGGTTGAGGAGGTGAGTTGCAACTCATGATAAAAATCCAACCAGACCTCGGATGGATGAACCGTCAGTTGCATTAGATATATGGAACCGAGTTTTATATAGTGGGGCCCTTCCAATATCAGTTTGTTTCTCGTAAAAGCATTTGTTGGGGTATCTCCAGAACTAGGGTTTTTCCCAGTGAGGCACAATGCAATTTTTGAACAAGAGGTTTATTTTCAAGAACACTATGCTGGGAAATTGTGGGTAGCATAGTTGCATGGGACTTGGAAAAACAGATGTGTGGGAGTTTACAAAACTTCGTTATGATGCTCAGTTTGGAGTGTATGCCCCTAGAGAAAATTTCCAACGTGTCCCTGAATGGCTTGGGGAGGAAAGTTGAAACTCATGATAAAACTCTAACCGAGCCTCAGATGGATGAATCGTCGATTGCATTGGATCTAGAGAACTAGGTTTAAACTAATGGGGCCCCTCCATTGTCATTTCTTTTCTTGAAAAAGTGTTTTTTGGAGGATCTCTGGAACTAGGGTCTTGCTCAGTGAGGCACAATGCAATTTTTTAACAAGAGGACAATTTTCAAGAACATTGTGCCAGGTGATTGTGGGTAGTGAAGTCACATGGGACTTGTCCAAATAGACGTGTGAGATCTTACGGAACTTCATTATGCTACTCAATTTGTATTTTATTCCCCTGCAACAAATTCCCAACATGTCCTTGAATGGCTTTAGGAGGCAAGTTGCAAATCATGATAAAAATCTAACTGGGCCTTAGATGGATGAACTGTCAGTTGCATTGGATTCACAATACTAGGTTTCATCTAATGGGGCCCCTTCATTGTCATTGTGTTTCCTATAAAATAATTTGTTGTATGATCTACAAAACTAGGGTTTTGTTCAGTGCTTTTTGCATATGTTTGACAATTTAACACCCTGTAAGGCTAGACATGGCATGGCATGGAAAGGCATGGCAAGGAATGGCAAGGAAAGGCATGGCGTGGAATGGAAATTCAAGGTAAGGCAAGGAATGGAATGGAATGGCATGTCATGGCATGGAAAGGAAAGGCAAGGCAAGGCAAGGCAAGGAAATGCAACACAAGGAAATGCAAGGCATGGCATGGCATGACATGGAATGGCATGGCATGGCAAGGCCATACAACACAAGGAAACATAATGCAACACAAGACATTGCAAGGCATGGCATGGCATGGAAAGGAAAGGAAAGGCATGGAATGGAAAGGCAGGGCATGGAATGGCATGGTAAGTAAAGGCATGGCATGGCATGGAAATTCAAGGCAATTAAAGGAAAGGCATGGCATGGCAAGGAAAGGAAACACAAGGCAATGTAATGCAACACAAGTCAATGCAATTCATGGAATGGCATGGCATTGAAAGGAAAGGCACATCATGGAAAGGAAAGGAAAGGCATGGCATGGCAAGGAAAGGCAAGGCATGGCATGTCATGGAAAGGAAATTCAAAGTAAGGAAATGTAAATCATGGCATGGTATAGCATGTTAAGGAAAGGCAAGGCATGGCATGGCATGGCAAGTACATTCAAAGTAAGGAAATTTAAATCATGGCATGGTATAGAATGTTAAGGAAAGGCATGGCATGGAAAGTCAAGGCAAGGCATTACATGGAAAGGCAAGGAATTACATGGAATGGAAAGGAAAGGAATGGAAATGCAAGGAAAGGAAAGACAATGTAAGACAAGGAAATGCATGGAAAGGCAAGGTATGGCATGGAAATTCAAGGCAAGGAAATACATTTCATGGCAAGGAAAGGCAAGGCATGGAGTGGCATGGAAAGGCAATGCAATGAAAGGAAAGGAAATGCAACACAAGACATGGCATGACATGGCATGGAAAGGAAAGGCATGGAATGGCATGTAATGGAAATGAAAGGCATGGAAAGGCATGGCATGGAAAGGAAAGGCAAGGCAAGTCAAGGAAATGCAATGCAAGGAAATGCAAGGCATGGCATGGAAAGGCAAGGAAAGGCATGGCATGGAAAGGAAATACATGGCATGAAATGTCAAGGAAAGGCATGGCATAGCATGACATGGAAAGGAAAGGCAAGGAAAGGCACAATACTAGTACACATGGGTGGTTACTAGGATTTTGTTACAATTATGGTTTCTGGTAGCTAGATCCAATATCTTGTTAAGTTGGTTTCTTGACAACAATGTAATGTGTTATGTTATATTTTAATTTCCCTTATTCAACAAAATTATTAGTTTGTGTATCTTGGATTAGCTTGAATATGAGTACGCCTTTGAATTTTATTATTATTTTTAAAAAAAATTGATCAATCCTTTCATCCCTAAAGTATATCAACATAAACAATCACAAAGATTTAATTAAAATAAATAAATGAAATTATGTAAATAGAAAGTAGGAAAAAGTATTACACATTTCTAAATTCAAACCTAAGAAATTTTGGAGGAATTTTTTTAAATAAGAGATATAAAGAAAACATAATAAGATGCAATTTTTTATGAATCTCATAATTCCTTGTATAACATTCAAACCCTTCTTAGAAAAACTGCCATTGATATTGGTGTTGAAAAATTATGGAAATCTGAATACATGAAATGTTATTAAGAAAAAATTCTTGGAATTGGTGGATCTGTTATCATCCATCAAATTTAAATACTTTTCTACTTATGTCCCAAATATTGTTTACCTGAGCCTTATAATGAAATCCTCATTATTATTTCTTTTAAAAGTGGTGAGCAGAGGAGTGTCCAAAAATACAATTGTTTCATTGACACTGGGAAACTCATTGATATGGTTCTTGGAAATAACATAAGGAAGAAGAGATCACAAGATCACAAGATTCCTTTTGTGTTGAGGGATGATGTGAGAAGGATGCATGAAAAAAAATATTGTCAATATTATAAATAATGAGGGATGGTAGAAATCAATTGTAATATAGGAGTTAAGAAAAATTTCCATGTATCTCTAAAAGTTATACCTTATGATCTTAAATTACAACTTCAATTATTAAAGGTTAATCATGAAATCTAGGAAAATGTCCTACCCTAATTGTAGGTATAACAATAACTTGGAGGAATTTCACATGTAAAAATATCTTAGGTTGACATTCACTAAAAATATTAATTGGAACCATATTGTTTAAAAAAAGATTAATTGTGTTTGGAAAACCTATTTTGGTATAAATAGAAAGTGTAAAAATTCTTTGTATTTGAAAAAAATAGAAAGTTATATTTCATTGCTACTCAGTGACAAGTGATTATATATGGTTGTGAAGTTAGGTAAGTCATGGAATGGCATGGAAATGCGAGGCATGGCATGGAAAGGCATGGCATGGCAAGGCAAGGCAAGGCAAGGCAAGGATATGTGAGGCAAGGCAAGGCAAGACATGGTTGTTGATGTTTTATGATTCTTATCTCTTGATAGTTATTTCCTTATGATTAATAACAAGATATTCTTTCATACAACAGTTATCATAGAATAACTATACGCTAAAAATATCAACTTTAAGACTGCAGTAGAAATGACAAGATCTAGAAATATTAACCATGCACAGTAAACACAAGAACGCAAGAGTTTATCCTAGGAAACCCAAACTTGAGAGAAAACCAAACAACCTTTCTCTAAAAGAATTCAGTCCAAGATATTACCATTACATCACCATCAATAGCCAAAATACCATACACAGAATATCCTACCCAAGGATAGCATCACCAAGACCTAGCACCTCAATAATATGACCAGGAATAACCAAGCAAGAGCTTCTCCAAGTGTGGCACATTCTCCAAGACAACCATAACCAAGATATAGAGAAATAGATCAAAACTGCAACTACAAATACCTTATGCACACTGCAGAAGGATTTGTTTGACTGTCTAAATGATATGATCTAGTCCTGTATTTATACTAATCTAGGAGCCAGTATGGGGCCAACTTCTTATTTCTAGGTCTTCAATTTCTTTATTAATTTCCTGTGGGGCTGACTTCTCTTCCTGGGTCTTCAAATTGTTCTTGGGGATTCTTGTAATGGTATATATGGGTCTTCTTGTACTTTCTTGTGGAGAATGACTGCCCGAAGTTGCAAATATCCAAAACTCCCTCTCAACGAGGGATGCATTCTCCATAGTTGTATTTCTTCTGTCATAGAAAGCGTGTCTTCATGAACCATGTTTATGTACCATATACACACATGCATTCCATCCCAAAATTTGCATGATCCAGGTGGATATCGGTGGCCACCCACCTTTTCTGACTGGCTCAAAACAATTTTCTGACAATTTTGGCAATTTACTATTTTTAGCAGGTTTTAACTTCTGGGGCCATTTTGAGGGCCTAAATGAATTTTTTTCGTGATCGAGGTTCTCAAAGATAGTCTAAGGCATTATTGAGCCCCCAAAATGAATATCCTCTATGATACCTTTCCAATGAGCTATCATACGCCTAAAACAGATATTGTATGCAAACGTTACGACCCCGGGAAGTTGATGTACTAGCTTACCCAAACGGGGCCCACATGACTTTTGGCGCTTCATCTCCTAGGGTTAGGTTTTTGGATGTCTAGGGTTTTGGGAATTCCTGTTTATTGTAAAAAGGCCTTCAGAACCTCATTGTAATCATCTTCTTGCGAATGCGAGTAGCCGTCACATCTCTTCTCAGAGATAAGCTGCCACCATTCTAGCGAGTCTTTCACTCTGTATTTTTACATTCTCTGTACATTTCTTTCATTAATAGAAATCGTGTATTACCGTATCTCTATGTTTATGGTTTCATCTCTGATATATTTCTGTTATATTATTGAATATCTGTGATATCTCTGTGCATTTCTTTATTATATCTCTGATCTCATTTCATGCCAAAAAGAATATGGATCAGTGCATGTGATAGCATCTCGATTCCATCCCCTCCTTATCAGGAGAAGGACTATACCTAGGCCATTCACCACTAGTAAATCCCTGTGGATGAATGAATCATTTACCCTTGGTCATTTTAGAACTAGCATATAAGCCCCGTGCATGACCAATCTGGGATAATATATGCCCGATTCTATGGTCCATTCAATACTAGAAGAACCCCATAAGTGAATGAATCATTCTCCCTTGGTCATAGCAGCACTAGCATATCCCCGTGCATGACCAATCTGGGAGAATTTATACCTGATGTTATTTCTTGGAGAACATCAACATACATGGGCCATTCACCACAAGCAGAGCCTCGTGAGTGAATGAATTATTCTCCCTTGGTCATATCAACACTAGCATAGCCCCATGCATGACCAATCTAGGATAATTTTTTCCTAATGTTGAAACAATGCTCATCACTAGAAAAAATAACATGGCTAATCATGTGTATCATCCTTCTCATCCAAGTCAGCATGGACACTCTAGGAGGATATATGCAATCTGATCATCTGTGGATAATTATTGGAGCTTCCCTGCTCCCTTCTATACCATGTCTCGGATGAAGTCCTACAAGAAGCTTCAGAAGCCAGGCTGCTTCACAACTTGTGATATTGGATATGAAATAATCTGTCTCTATTGTAATGAGTGCTATAGAAGCTTTCTTCCATCTTATCCTGGAAACGATAATTGATTCCAATCCAAAGCAGCACCATGTGGTGATCAATCTATCTATTGCACTCCCTACTCAATCTGAATCTATATATCTCTGTAGCCTCACTTCATCACCTGAGACAAACCATGTCCAATTGTATCATGCTTCTCTACCACCCACTCGAATTTTCGTGGCTTCAACCAAATATTGGCTCAGGGTGCTCACTGCAAAGAAAATATTTGGTCTAGAATTAACCAAGTACATAAAGGATCTAATCAACTTCCTGTACATCGTGGGATCCACCAAATCTGAATATGAAGTATAATCACTCAACTTCTTCAAATTTCTCATCATAGGTGTAGTCATGGAATTGTAGTCCATCGTATCGAATCTCATCAGTATCCCCTGAATGAGGAATATATCATATGATCTCACCACACCTTTAATCCCATGAGTACATCCATCCAGGATCCTCCATCTCAAACTCTAAGGCCAACTCCCTGAATCATTAGAGTAAGTCTTTTTGTCCATTCTACCTCACAGGCTTCTCCCTCTATGACTGAGAAAAAATCCATACCTATTCCTCTTGATTGGCTTCCTACTCTGTCACTGTAGAAAGATATATTGAAACATGTGTATCCTCCCAGGAGATCTCACATCTCCTTAAAGCCTCCTCAAATCATGACTTGTGTCTATCACTCCTGGAAGACATCTCTCTCCCACCTGAACCTGAGGGGGGAACTCCCTCTGAATGATCGACTCTCCCTCTGAGTTAACTGAATATATTTGAGATCAAGATCACTCTGAGTTTGCATGATCCCTCTAAAGCTTGACTCCCTCTGAGTTTGTACAATATCTGGAGCCATATGCTCCCTCTTTATATGTTGATTCCCTCTGAAGTCTGATATCGTATGAACTATCCTAGCGGGGTTTCTCCTCCTTACTGGATGCTGAGGGTTGACTCCCATTGAACCCTAGTGACTTTTGAGATGGTACTTGGTGGAGCCACCTACCTCACCACTAGTGGAGCCATCGGCTCCTCACTTTCAATCTCCATGTGGAACACTTTTTATCCCACAAAAGTATCCTTCCTTTTACAAGGTTCTAATTTTATCTTCTTCACCTTCTGTATATGGATGTATACTATCATGTATGAATATCTTGCTCCATGTATCAAACTAGATACCATCTAATATGTTGTCTCTTGAAGTTGTCACTATAGCTCCTTCTCAGAGCTATCACGTGTGACTTGCCCAGAACAAATGCAATAAAAAAATAGCAGACAAGAAAAATATTCTTATGATAAGGAAATAGGAACAAGAATAAAAAATGGGAAATAGGAACAAAACTTTTCTAGTGTTGTTACCAATCATTCCTCCATGGTAACCTGCCCAGAAAAAGAAAAGAACAAAAGACAAGAGAAACACTTTTCTAGTGTTGTGACTTCCATAGTAACCTTCCCAAGACAAAGACAACAACCAAGAACATATCCTAGAAGAGATCAATTTCATCTTATAAATAAGTGCATCATTAGTACTAAAAAATGAGCATTTACACAATGATCATTGTACTAACTATATTCAAAACATTTGATAGCAAAAGTAATTAGCAGTAATAGATTTATAAATACTATTGTCACAGTTACAATATTTATTTAAGATGCAACAATATAAAAGTATCAAACCTGATATGCAAAAATTGAGTCTTAATTTCTAGGGAGGATGCGATATTCCTCTTAATGCGCTAGATCCAATTATCCCTTTGGGTCATTGCTTGTAAAAATGTCCCTTGTACATCCCACGCAAACACCCTCATACTTTGCTAAATGATATAAATTGGAAACATATATAAGTGCATACCTTTATAATTTGTAGCACCAACTAGCTTGTCTTCTAATCTCAAGGTTTGCGCAACTGGAAACTGGGAACTGGAAACTGGCAATTGACAACTGCAACTAGAAACTATAACTGCAACTACAACTAGTGACTGGAAAATGCAACTACAATTGTAATTGGCAACTGCAACTACAATTGCAACTGTAACTATGACTGCAACTGTATAGTGGAAATATTTCAACTAGCTCTGATACCATGTTGATGTTTTATGATTCTCAACTCTTGATAGTTATTGCCTTATGATTAATAACTAGATACACTTTCATACAAAAATTATCATAGAATAACTATACACGAAAAATATCAACTATAATATTGTAGTGGAAATGACAAGATCTAGAAATATTAACCATGCATAGTAAACAAAAGAACAAAACACAAGAACACAAGAGTTTATCCTGGGAAACCCAAACTTGGGAGAAAACATAACAACATTTCTCTAGAATAATTCAGTCCAAGATATTACTAGTACATCACCATCAATAACCAAAATACCATACAGAGAAGATCCTCCCCAAGGCTAGCATCACCAAGATCTAGTGCATCAATAAGATGACCAAGAATAACCAAGCAAGATCTTCTCCAAGTGTGGTGCACTCTCCAAGACAACCAAAACCAAGATATAGAGAAATAGCTAAAAACTGCAGCTGCAACTGCCTTGTGCGCACTGCAGAAGGAGCAGTCTGACTGTCCAAATGAAATGAGTCAGTCTTGTATTTATACCAATATAAGCGCCAGTCTGGGGCCAACTTCTTATTTATGGATATTCAATTTCTTTATTAATTTCCTGTGGAGCCGATTTCTCTTCCTGGGTATTCAACTTCTTCCTGGGGATTCTTGTAATGGTATTGATGGGTCTTCTTGTGCTTTCTTTTGTAGAATGACTTCCTGAAGCTGAAAATATCCAACAATGGCATGGCATGGAATGGAAAGAAAATGCATGTCCTGGCATGGCATGGCAAGGAAAGGCAAGGCAAGGAAAAAGGCAACGTAAGGCATGGAATGGCATGGCATGGAAAGGAAAGGCAAGGGAAGGTAAGGAAAGGAAAGGAAAGGTAAGACATGGCAAGGTAAGACATGGCAAGACAAGAAAAGGCAAGGTAAGACATGGCAAGGAAAGACAAGGTATGGAAAGGAAAGGCAAGGCAAGCCAAGAGAACCTAAGACAAGAAAATTTAGAGAAAGGAAAGACAAGGCTAGGAAAGCAAGGAAAGCAAAGGATAGGGAAGAAAGGAAAGGAAAAGAAAGGGAAGGATATACATGTTGGAAAATGTTGAACAGGAAGTGTATGCTTGTCATTGATGGAAAGTACGGCAGTGAAGATGGCATGAGTATAGGAAGAATGTAACAGATAGTCATCAGAAGTATTTTAGGAAGACGTTGTAGAGCAAGCTCGATAAGTTTAGAAGAGATAGTGCAGAGGATTGTTGGCAGGTTTAACAGGCAAAGTGAGCTTGTCATTTATGGCAGGATCAGAGTGTGCATCTATGGAAAAACAGGAACAACATAAGCTAAGGAGGATTAGCGCAGAGTCACACGCAGTGCGTAGGTGTGCACCAGGGACGAGGTTAACTCATTGCCAAAGCTCAAGAGAGATAGCGTACTCAGGATCTCAGGCGGATCAAAGGTTGAGGCCTTTGACACTTAGAAATTCTTCTAAGTAAGGAGGATGCGTAAGCTCGGGCAGAGAAGTGACATTGATCGTTGGATCCCATTCAGAATTCTCGATGACCGTCATATCTGAATCTAGATAGGAGGAGCACAAAGATGGAGGACAGATCTTTGGCGTTAGATCCGAGCGTAGGGTCCGACCATCGTTGGATCAGGGAGAACTTGCACGTTCATTAAAGTGAAAGAAGAGGAAAAATGAGAAATGTTGAATTATGTTGGTCTGACTCCATTTCAAAGTTTCGTAGATCGGGACTTGAAGGTGTCGAGAACTTACACGGCGAAATAGTGAAATCGCGAAGCGGCAAAATCGCGAAGGTGGACAAAATCGCAAAGCGGCGAAATCGTGAAGTGCAAAAATCGAGAGAATATCTGGGCCGTAGGATCTGGGGTATCTACGAAGGCTCAATAGTTGTTAGATATGGTCAAGTTGCAAGGCGGATAAGTCCAAGAGTCATCCAACTCTCCAAAACTGTGAAGGAATCCTGACCGTCCATCGGGGACAGTCGTGGACCGTTGATCAAGAGGACACGTGGCGAAAGATCAAAGCACCACAAAGCTCCATCTCGGAGGTTCACTTATCATGACTTGGAGTGACGAGAACCTCCATCACAGGAATCGCGAGATGCGAACTCACGATAAGATCTGGACCATCAGATCACCAAGGGTTCTGGACCGTTGATCTAAGCTCCATCTCGGAGATTCGCCTATTGCGACTTGGAGTGACGAGAGCATCCATCTAAGGAACAACGAGATGCAAGATCGTGAAAAGATAAGGACCATCGAATCACCAAGAACGTGGACCATTGATCTGAGCTCCATCTCGGAGCTTCGCCTATCGCGACTTGGAGTGACGAGAACCTCCATCTTAGGAACAACGATATGAGAAATCGCAATTTAATTGCAACTGTCAGATCAAGGTGTGATCTGGACCATTGATCTGACTCCATTTCGGAGTTTCATGAATCGCGACTTGGAGAGGAAAGAAACATAACCACAAGAATGTCGAAATCACGATATGTGAAATCGCGATATGATCTGAGCTGTTGAATCAAGATCAGATCTGAACCGTCGAATCATAGGACAAGTGGCAAGCAATTGGAATTTCGTTGACTTAGAGTAAATGGAGCATGATGTGGAAACTCACGAAATATGAAGCGCCTTTTGGCACAACCTATGGTTACTGTCGGTGGTCACGAGAAGGGAAGGAGTTAGTTCAGATAAGCTCCATTTTGGGGTTTCAGGGATGGCGACTTGGAGACTCGAGATGCCTCATCTCCAAATTCACGAAATGTGAAATCATGAAAGTGCTTTATGCATAAGCGCATGGTCACAGCCATTGGGCACATCGATGGAAGATGGAGGAAGAAGCTAGAGGTGCTAATCTTCACCACAGGGATCCCAAAATTTCAAATTACGAAATGGCGAAACAGGCACACGATTCTTTATTCTTAATCCAATGGTTCAGGTGAAGTTGAACAAGATCGAAGGGATACTTTTGCGCTTCTCAGTGTAACAACTAAAACAAATGATGATCTCTGCCATAGGACTCGAAGAGGACTGAGTGTGATCGCTAAAGAAGATGAAGAGTCTCAAGGCATCTTCTAGTGGATTGAGGATTATTGATATAGGCGATTGACAGATGGAAGGGGATTGAAGTCTGTAGCTGAAACCAGAAAGGATAAACTCATCTAAGACAGAGAAGACGAAGAGTCTCGACTGCCAGAGAGGCTGAGGAATCTCAGCATGACATCCAGTGATATTGAACGCGTGGGAAAACCGCCAGAGAAGTTGAAGGGTTACCATGATGATCAGACAAATCACTCAACATGTGGAGGAGATGAATGCAGTGTGAGCATGCAGAGGGATTGTGCGCATTGCATGCACAAGTAGAACAGAAGCTATAAGTACACGATACAGAGAAGAGTTTCACTTGTTGTTGGTGTATTTGTGATTGTCGTTGTTGAAGGTGATTCATGCGTGAAGAAGGAGGGGAGTGCAGCAGCTGAATTGAACAGAAGAGGAACTTTGCAGTGAATGGACATGGCATATAGAGCATAAAAGGCAGAAGAACAAACAATGCAAGTCATGTGTGCAGGAAGGCAGTGAGGCAGACAGAGCAACGAAATGCAGCAGAACAATGATGAGTCTGGTAAGCCAATGTTGAACATTATATCACTGTAATAAGTTTCAGTAGCAAAGATTTATATTTCAGGGTGGAAGGGAGGTGCTAGGGAGGACTATTGTCCTCATAGGTTCAAGTGGGTGCTTGAATACAGGGAGTTGTAGCTTCCATCTGGTTGCAGCCAGAGAAACCAGGGTGGCAGGGTGGTGCAAGGGAGAACTCTTGTTCTCTATTATACAGGTTGGTGCCTGTATGATTGGAAGTTGGTGCTTCCATCCAGTTGGTGCTGGAAACACTCAGGGAGTTGGTGCTTTCTTCTAGTTGGTGCTAGAGAAACCAGGGAGTTGGTGCTTCCTTCTAGTGGGTGCTAGAGAAAACAAAGAGTTGGTTCTCTCAACAAGTAGCAGCTTGCAAAACTAAGGTTGTAGCCTCATTATGAGTTGGCGCTCATATGTATGATAATGTAAAGAATGTAACTATTACTTATCATATAAAGAAAAAGATTTTTTTACCCTGTATGGGTTTCCTTGGGAAATATCTGTCTCTGTGTTTCTCATATATGTGACTAATGTTGAATGTGCCATTGTTTATTTCCCTGCATTATTGTGATCATCATTCAGTGTTTCTGCAAAGAGTTTAAAAGAAGCATAATTGTTTAATCACGGTAACAACTGATTCACCGCCCCCCCCCCTC
>ML779995.1:186849-223652 GCA_009831015.1 Picea engelmannii
CAACAATTGGTATCAGAGTCGACCCCTTTTATCTAAGGGTAGATCCTAGAGCTTAAACATGACAAGCCATGAAGGGACTTCAGTCACTAGGCCTCCTCTATTTGATGGAATTTTTTTTTCCTTTTGGAAGGTTAGAATGAGAACATACCTAATGGCCTTAGGAGCTGATGTCTGGGATGTAGTAGAGACAGGATACATAAAGCTTGTTGTGCTAGCTTCCAAGGATGATAAGTTAGAATTTAGCTTTAATGCTAAGGGAATCAATGTTATATTGAATGGACTTGCAGAAGCTGAGTTTGTGAAGGTGATGAATCTTCAAACTACTAAAGAAATGTGGGACAAACTCATTAACAATTATGAAGGTAATGAGAAGGTGAAAGATGCCAATCTTCAAACCTACAGAGTACAGTTTGAAAAGCTACAGATGAAAGAAGATGAAACCATTGGGAAGTATTTTCTGAGAGTTGAAGAACTAGTAAATGCAATGAAAGCACTTGGTGAAAAAATTAAGGAACACTCTTTAGTTCAGAAAATTTTGAGATCTCTGCCAGATAGGTTCAACCCAAAGGTCTCAGCTATAGAAGAACTTAATGATATAAAGACTTTGTATTTTGATCAACTTCTGGGAACGTTGACTGCATATGAAATGAGGATAGTTACAGATAAAACCACCTCTAGAGAAGCATCATTTAAAGAAGATAAGAATGAGGATTGTGAGCCTAATGAAATTGAAGCAAAATTTGTGAGAAGATTAAAGAAAAGATCAAGCAAGTACCAAGGTAAGCTTCCCTTCAAATGTTTCAACTGTGGTAAGATAGGTCATTTTGAAAGTAAATTTCCACACAAGAAACATGATCAAAACTCTGAAGATGAAGAGAAGCACAAATCAAGAAGATTTGATAAGAAGAAGAGTTTATGTGTAAACGATGATGACTCCTCAAAAGACACCAATAGCGACTCTTCCTGTGAAGATAAGGTAAATGACTTCATGTTGATGGCCAAAGAGGATTATGATAATGAAATAACAGGCAATGATGAGAATGATGAAGAAGTTGTGGTTGATATGGAAGGAGAACTGATCAGTGCACTGGAAGAGATTGGCAGACTCATAATTAAGAACAAAAAGAAAAAACAATTCTTGATACAGTTCGAGAAAGACAGTAAATAGTCTGATGAAGACTTTGCCCTGATAAAAGTGGAATTAGAAGAGGCAAAGAAAATCGATGATATTCTAAAACATCATCTATCAGAAAAGAGGGCAAGATCTGAAGCCCTGGAAGAAGAAGTAGTGAAAACGAGGAAAGAGATGGAGAAGTTTCAAGCCTTGTATCATCAGAATATGTCAAGTATCAAAGCCTCGGAAGAATTAGCCACCATTCTGAATCAGCAAAGGAATCCAAAGCCGAAAACTGGTTTGGGTTATGAAGAAGGATCAAGTAGTGGTCAGCCAAGAAACAAATAACCCATCAAGTTTGTCAAAGCTATTGTCCATGTCAAATCTACAACCAATGACAACAACAAACCTGCAGAAACAAAGGAAGACAATCAGCCACCCAGGACAAGTAAAGAAAAAGGTGCCACCACTGAATCTGTAGAACAAATAAATAATGCACTCCCTACTCAAAGACATCATCAACATGGAAGAAATCGATTTGCTCAAAGAAGACAACCACTTTCCAGGTACAAAGAATTTTTCTATGGATATTGTTTCTACTGTTCTAGCTTTGGTCACAAAGCTGTAAATTGTTCCTTAAGACTTAGACATGAGCAATTAAGATTTCAAAGGAATAAATATCTTCCACAACAAAGAATGGTACAACCAAGTAACAAACCATCACAGATTGAAAATTGCCAAATTAACTCTAGATACATGCAACTGAGGAGGTCAAGAAATAATAAACAGTCAATGAGTAGAAAATGTTGCAACAATAACTTTGACCTATTGAACAATGAGATTGAATACTATAACGGTCACAACTTTGGCCACAAAGCTGCAAACTTCCATTTGAAGAATTAAAAAGTAGATCCAAGGATAAAGTTCTTAGATAGAAAGGCCAACACATGGAAAATAAAAGATAGTGAAAAATGTGGTCAATCACTTTCAACTCAAAAACAAAAGGCCTCTAGGAATATAAACAATGGATGTTCCAAGCACATGACTGGAGAAAAGGATAAGCTATTTTCCATAAGTAAAATCAAAATAGGAAATGTGATCCTTGAAAACGATGAACCAGGCAAAATCAAGGATAGAGGGATGATGAGTTTGACTAATGACAAAGGACATGCCCAGTACGTTCTGCTTGTGGATGGTTTGAAACATAATTCACTCAGTTCAAGTCAAAAGTGTGACAGAGGCAGTGAAGAGGTGATCACATCCAAAGAATGTAAGGTAAATGTAAACTCAGGACAAGTGGTGACAAACAATAATGTTGAAATCGAGTCCTCCCCTGCAAGTAAAGAAGAAGATTCAGATACAGTAAAAGCATGTTCAACTAGCATTAACCCAATGGATGAAGTAGGAGAAGAACCATGTCATAAAAAGGAAGCATAAGTCGTGAAGGTTGAGAAGGCAGACACCCAAAGCAAGTCCTTAAACAACTCCATGACCCTAGATAAGATCTTGGATAGTCAGATATCACCAAATGACAAATCTGGTATTGGATATAACAAAGAAAAAATCAGTACTCCTAAGAAACCTGATACAGGTCCTTTGTCTGTGAAACAGAAAAGCAGGTATGAGAGTGGTTGTAGCAGTTTTCTCTTGTGATTGAATATGGACATAAAACCTTGGATTGTATGCATCATGGAAGAAATATGAAATTGAAGCATTAGAAATCGATGAGAATCAATGGGGAGATCCAAGGGTTATTTGAATAGTAACAAGAACAATTACGCAGAGTGTCAGTGGGATAGAAACCTCTTCAACAACAACATTTTGTTTTACAAAATGATATACATGACATCCTATAGAGATAACAAGAGGAAAGACCTTGTCAAGGAAAGTTAACCTTTAGGAACAAAAGGGGAAAAGAGTCAGAAGCAGAGAGATAGCAGTGACAGGGGGAGTCATCCACTCATGAGAAGAAAATGTTGATGAAGGAGTCTGAGTAAGAGAGGTGAGCAATTTTGAGTATTCTACAGAGGATACAGCAGAAGCTGAAGATGAACAGGTCCAAGAATTAGAAAAAGAAGACTCTGGTTTGGATACAAACATCAGCAGGCCTCAAATAAGAGATTCCTTCCTGTTAGGGGGCGTTTGTGTTTGTCTTAATATATGATACCTCCTAAAATTACTGCCACAGCTCAGGGGGAGCATGTTCTCTTTGACATTGATGTCAAAGGGGGAGAAAAGAATTTGGGTACCTTTGTTTCCATCAATGCCAAAGGGGGAGATTGTTGGCAAATGTTTAACAGGCAACATATGCTTGTCATTGATGGCAAGTACAGCAGTGAAGATGACATGAGTATAGGAAGAATGTAACAGACGGGCATCAAAAGTATTTTAGGAAGACGTTGTAGAGCAAGATCGATAAGTTCAAAAGAGATAGTGCAGAGGATTGTTGGCAAGCTTAATAGGCAAAGTGAGCTTGTCATTGATGGAAGGATCAGAGTGTGCATCGATGGCAAAACAGGAACAACGTAAACTAAGGAGGATTAGTGCAGAGTCACGCGCAGTGCGTAGGTGTGCACCAGGGATGAGGTTAAGTACTCATTCCCAAATCTCAAGAGAGATAGCGTACTCAGGATTTTAGGTGGGTCAAAGGTCGAGGCCTTTGACACTTAGAAATTATTCTAAGTAAGGAGGATGCATAAGCTCGGGCAGAGAAGCGACATTGATCATTGGATCCCATTCATAATTCCTGATGACCATCATATCTGAATCTAGACAGGATGAGTGCAAAGATGGAGGACAGATCTTTGGCGTTAGATCTGAGCACAGGGTTTAACCATCGTTGGATCAGGGAGAACCTGCACGTTCATTAAAGTTCAAGAAGAGGCGAAATGCGAAATGCCGAATTATGTTGGTCTGACTCCATTTCAGAGTTTCACATATCGATACTTGAAGGTGTCGAGAACTTACACAGCGAAGTGGTGAAATCGCGAAGCGGCGAAATCGTGAAGGTGGACAAAATCGCGAAGCGGTAAAATCGCGAAGTGGCAAAATCACGAGAAGATTTGGGTCATAGGATCTGGGGTATCTACGAAGGCTCAATAGTCATTAGATATGGTGAATATGCAAGGCAGATAAGTCCAAGAGTCATCCAACTCTCCAAAACTGTGAAGGAATCCTGATCGTCCATCGTGGATAGTCGTCGACCGTTGATCAAGAGGACACGTGGTGAAATATCAGAGCACCACAAAGCTCCATCTTGGAGCTTCTCCTATCGTGACTTGGAGTGACAAGAACCTCCATCACAAGAATCGCGAGATGTGAACTCACGATAAGATCTAGACTGTCAGATCACCAAGGGTTTTGGACCATTGATCTAAGCTCCATCTCGGAGCTTTGCCTATCGCGACTTGGAGTGACGAGAGCCTCCATATAAGGAATAGTGAGATGCGAGATCGTGAAAAGATCAGGACCGTCGGATCACCAAGAACGTGGACTGTTGATCTGAGCTCCATCTCGGAGCTTCACCTATCGTGACTTGGAGTGACGAGAACCTCCATCTTAGAAACAACGATATGAAAAATCGTGATTTAATCATAGCCGTCAGATCAAGGTGTGATATGGACCATTGATCCGACTCCATTTTGGAGTTTCACGAATCGCGACTTGGAGAGGAAAGAAACATAACCATAAGAACGCTGAAATCGCGATATGCGAAATCACGATATGATCTGAGTTGTTGAATCAAGATCAGATCTGAACCGTCGAATCAGAGGACAAGTGGAAAGTGATTGGAATTTCACTGACTTGGAGTCAACGGAGCATGGTGTGGAAACTCACGAAATATGAAGCGCCTTTTGGCATAGCCTATGGTCACCGTCAGTGGTCACGAGAAGGGAAGAAGTCAGTTCAGATAAGCTCCATTTCGGGGTTTCGGGGATCGCGACTTGGAGAGTCGAGATGCCTCATCTCCAGATTCACGAAATGCGAAATCGCGAAAGCGCTTTAGGCATAAGCGTGTGGTCACATCCATTGGGCACATTGATGGAAGATGGAGGAAGAAGCTAGAGATGCTAAGCTTCACCACAGGGATCCCGAAATGTCGAATTACGAAATGGTGAAGCAGGCACAAGATTCTTTATTCTTAATCCAATGGTTCAGGTGAAGTTGAACAAGATCGAAGGGCTACTTTTGTGCTTCTCAGTGTAACAACTAAAACAAATGATGATCTCTGCCAGAGGACTCGAAGAGGATTGAGTGTGATCGCAAAAGAATATGAAGAGTCTCAAGGCATCTTCCAGTGGATTGAGGATTATTGATACAGGCGATTGACAGATGGAAGGGGATTGAAGTCTGTAGCTGAAAACAGAAAGGATAAGCTCGTCTAAGATAGAGAAGATGAAGAGTCTCAGCTGCCAGAGAGGCTGAGGAATCTCATCATGACATCCAGTGATGTTGAACACGTGGGAAAACCGCCAGAGAAGCTGAAGGGTTACCATGATGATTAGACAAATCACTCGACATGTGGAGGAGATGAATGCAGTGTGAGAAAGCAGAGGGATTGCACGCATTTCATGCACAAGTAGCACAGAAGCTATAAGTACACGATACAGAGAAGAGTTGCGCTTGTTGTTGGTGTAGCTGTGATTGTCGTTGTTGAAGGTGATTCATGCGTGAAGAAGGAGGGGAGTGCAGCAGCTGAATTGAACAGAAGAGGAACTATGCAGTGAATGGACATGGCGTACAGAGCATAAAAGGCAAAAGAACAGATAGCACAAGTCATGTGTGCAGGAAGGCAGTGAGGCAGACAGAGCAACGAAATGAAATAGAACATTGATGAGTCTGGTAAGCTATTGTTGAACATTATATCACTGTAATAAGTTTCAGTAGAAAATATTTATATTTCAGGGTGGAAGGGAGGTGCTAGGGAGGACTATTGTCCTCATAGGTTCAAGTGGGTGCTTGAATACAGGGAGTTGTAGCTTCCATCTGGTTGCAGCCAGAGAAACCAGGGTGGCAGGGTGGTGCAAGGGAGAACTCTTGTTCTCTATTATACAGGTTGGTGCCTGTATGATTGGAAGTTGGTGCTTCCATCCAGTTGGTGATAGAAACACTCAGGGAGTTGGTGATTCCTTCTAGTGGGTGCTAGAGAAACCAGGGAGTTGGTGCTTCCTTCTAGTGGGTGCTAGAAAAAATAGAGAGTTGGTTCTCTCAGCAAGTAGCAGCTTGCAAAACTGAGGTTGTAGCCTCATTATGAGTTGGTGCTCATATTTATGAGAATGTAAAGAATGTAACTATTACTTATCATATAAATAAAAAGATGTTTTTACCCTCTATGGGTTTCCTCGGGAAATATGTCTCTGTCTTTCTCATATATGTGACTGATGTTGAATGTGCCATTGTTTATTTCCCTGCATTATTGTGATCATCATTCAGTGTTTCTGCAAAGAGTTTAAAAGAAGCATAATTGTTTAAGCACGGGAACAACTGATTCACGCCCCCCTCTCAGTTGTCCAACAATACATAGTTACCTAACAACAAAAAAGAACCAGAAAATAAAAGAATACCATAACAACCATAAAATGAAGCCAAAATTTTGATCATTTAAAAATCTGAAATATTTGATCAATTATTCCTTTTACAATCCTATGGTCATTCAAGTAGACCATTGGGATCACTTATAACATTGATGGTCTCCATTAACTTTTCATGCTCAGAGTAAGGAAAGAAGTATCATACCTTTGATGATTTCTTACTTCACATTGTTTGTAGTTTGAGATTTGTACCAACAACCAAGTTCATAAAGTGGTATACAACTTCACTTGGTCTATCATCTTGAAATACATAACCACCTTTATTCCATTTTCTTTCATCTCGTGTCATATATTCTCCTTTAATAACCATCGACCCAATTAGAAATTCAATTCCTTCGGAGTTTGTTACTAGTCGCATGAGGATTTTCTTTCCCTCTAAGAAATGTTCCAACCAATAGTTAGTGCCCCATTCATTACCTCTTGGGGAAACCACTTCATATATCTGCCTTGAAAAAAATGGAGTGAAAACACATGATTCCATTAAATGACCAAAGAATAAAACATTGATGCTAGTTATTCAAAATTTAATAGAATGTTTCACCGAACCTAGCAGTGCGAGATCTTAGACGTGATCATAATTTGTTGAAGTATTTGATTGGTCCTCCTCCAATTGGGATAATTCCACATTTATACGTTGACCAATGTGGAGTGATATATGATCCCATCTATCAACCCATTCTATGGATTCACAATCATCCCATTCATTACTACCACATGGACCACAGAAGCAAGATAGTTTTCTTGTCCATATTTCAACTATTGCATTGTTTGATGTTCAAACTGAATAGAATCCATGATTTCCCTGGATTGTTTTGAATTCATACCACTATAATTGATCTACATCGACCATCTCCCAGAAATATCTATGTACATGTCTTTTTCTAGGTGATTGGTATTCATGGGTTATTGTTCCCTCTCCCATTACTAATTAAAGAACACCATTCAACAATGGATTTTGCATCTCGAATGAGGGAAGTAGTTGTGAAATTAATTTCTTTCCTTTGTATTTCTCTTTTGATACATGTTCCTACTCCATCATGCTCCCCTTTCTTGTGCCCAGACTTGAAATAGTCCCAATATGTTGTACCTTGATTTTTTTGTGCAGCATACACAACTATTGAAATACATGATCATTTTTTAATTAGCCTACACAACCATCTGACCAAATCCAATGTTGATCCATATGTATTTTCTTCCCCTTAAGGTGATTGTAAAAAAAATGAAAACAATGTTGTACATAGACTAATTCATGGCGTCGATCATCGCTTATGTAGAAGTGATACTCCTTCAATATAACTTTGTTTTCTTCATTACTATTTGGTCCATTCCTCTATGTTATATGGACCATTATGTTGACCTACTCTGAGTGATAATATCCTCTTTGAGTCTCATTTTGTCATTGAAGGGTGTATTTCTCAGCAAAATCAACCACTCATAAGATAGTATCAATGGGAAATGTATCTCTACATATTCTAAATTGCTTGTCTTGCCATCGAGCCACATGGACATGATAACCATGTTTTCATGTCTTTTCAACAAAGTCCTTCATGAAGTCACATACTCGTACCTGGGAAGTCACCAATTGTATCTTTTTTCTTTCCTTCCCTCCATCAATATCATATGCGACGTATTTAAATATTTGCAAGGAAACCTCCTTCATCCCTAATTCATACTCATTGTTTACATGGATGCACTTGCTCAGTAATTCCATTCCAATGCACCTAGGGCATGTCCCATATAAGAAATATTTTTGATAAAATGTACAACCCTCTAGCCTTGTACACACGATGTTGTGAATAAAGTCTCTACATCACGACAAACACAATATAACCAAGCATTTCTACACAAGGGTGTTATGCAATACACAAAATATTATTAGTTTATGTTTTGATTTCTCTATGGGATCTAATTATTAGTTTACAATAGATTCTTATTGGTCTTTGCAGAAGGACAGTACTATAACATTTTATTCATTGTTGACCATCCATTAGTTTTTCCTTGACCACAAATATTTTTCTTGTAGTCCAATGATGTACATATTCTTAAAAAAACAATTATTTTTTCATAATATTTAAATTACTTTTATCACACATCTGATTGGCTAACCAATTCAATGTCTTTTGGTCGAGATCTAACTGAATGCTATTTTTTCAATCTTAGGTTATACCTAATAGCTAACCTAATTTTGAATTTTTAATCTTTGGATAACTATGGCATATATTCATTGAGGTCATTAAATTCATTCCAGTGGAATAAATACATGTGATGCCATATATTGGATGTGAAGTGAAATGTTGCCACTTATTTGTTTTTTTGAACGATTTTGTAACCAAATTTGTAACAGAATTTATAGTTATCAACATTCCACTTCCCAATCTTTGTTATGTTCCAGTATTCACTATGATTTGATGTCTCCTTTCTCTCCCAACCCTTTTTTTCCATCTCCGCATCTATTATATCCTAATATATTTTAGGAATTTCCTCTCCATATTATCTCTATAACTCTATATAACTCACATAGATGGTTGTGCATAAAATCAGAACCCTTATCTACACTTCTTGGTATACCATCCATGAATGAAGTTCCATCATTTCCTTCTCCCTCTACCATAGGTTGTGATCTTTTTAACAATAATCTGGACCACTGGTTCAATTTAGCATACCATGAGGTGGGTGGAGTTGTATTCACTCAGAGTGAGTGCAAATTCATATTATAACCACTCCAAGGGAATATATGTGTATACCATGTGAAATGTATTACTCAACCTTTTCAAATGAGCCGAGTTTTGGCCCTTTTTAAAGAATTAATTACATTGCAACTGTTTTGATTGTAAATTCATGGTCATGGTAATTATATGTTTTGATTGCAAATTATTGGACATGGTAAGGATATACATTAAGTATTTGGTCCCAACTATTTTTAAATTCAATTATTATCATGGTTATAATTGTTTGAAAAATTATCACATAGTAGTCATTGGTCTCTTTCTTCGTTATTATATTGTTTGTTTATTAGTAATTTCAATAATTGATAGTTTTTCCTTTTCCTTCCATATATCTCAGTTCATCAAAATTGATTTTAGAAAATATCCAATAAATGCTCATTTATTAGTAATTCCAATTATGGATAGTTTTTCTTTTTCCTTCCATATATCTCACTTCATCGAATTTGATTTTAGAAAATATCCAGTAAATGTGCATAACTTCAGTTTGAAATAAGTGATTATGTGAGAAATAGAGACATGAATGTAGACACACACACACACAATCCATACATAATATGAAAAAAAATAACAACTACAAAATTCAAACAAAGTAGAAAAAAATTAATAATTGCAAAATCTAGACAAAATGGACATAGTCAAGATGAATATTGTATAAAACAAAAATAGAATACAACTAAAGTTAAATGAATTTTGTATAAAACCAAAATAATGGAAACATAGTCAAATATCATCCTATTTTAGAATAGGAGGAAATAATTGTGTGTATTTTTTGTTTAACACTTCTCCTTTCAATTTTATTGACAACTTATTTTATAGAATATATAAATTCTAATTTCAGAAGTTAATGTTGAGCTCAAACTATATAGACATATTTTTTGTTTAACACATATCCTTTTAGTTTCATTGAGAATTTATTTTATAGAATATAGAATAATTGGTTGATGATTTATTTAAGAGAATTTTGTTGTCTTATATTATAACAAGAAGATGCCATTAATTGTTGGTTTTAGTATAATTTTTATTGCTATTATGAATATATTTTAAGTAATTTTGGTAAGTAATGTCCCACTTCTTCACCTGCAACAAATTTTTTAGGAACATAGGATAATGCAATTTTGGTATTGGTATAAGCATTTTCAAGATGATAACATGCAATGTTGTAAATCAAACTTATGCATGAATTCAAATCTATGCGGCAAAAATGTTTCGGTCATCGCCACTGTAGTGATACTTGTTTTAATATGGGAAAGTTCATTTTGTTTTTCCAGGAAGAAAATTAACACAATTATATTATAGAATATAATTTTTTACATTCACTCCACCAGTCGCTATATGAAATAACCCAAAATTATGATCAACGATAATCCCAAAGATACTGTCCAAATGGCAGGAGAAATACATTCTCCAGAACTGAAAAAAAGAAGAAGATATTGTTCAACTCAGTACTCAAAAAGAGTTATTACATCTAATACTAATATCCATAAGGGTAAAGAACCAAAAACTATACAGAGACTTTGAGAAATTATCAAAAAAGGGGATCGAGAAGATTCACAGGGTAGAAACCTCCATCAATAAATATGGATGATGTTTGATGAATTCTCTCTTCCATCAATCCATTTATGGATCACCAGATTTCCTTCAGGTTCAGAAAGTGTTTTTTTAGATTGATCATCTGCGACTCTTATAAAGTTGTTCACACTAAATTATTATTTTAATATGAGAAAGTTCATTTTGTTGTTATAATATAGTTTTCGTAAGTCAATTAGTGATATCACAATGATGATGGGCTTTGTCTTGCAATATGATCTTGTTGCATGGCCAAGAGTGTTAGGGTTTTGTTGGCAGCCATTTCGCATTTTTATCCTATCCTTATAAGCTGCCTACACTAGTGTTTTGCAAACCTTGATTTTCATTGCAATCTTTGGAATAAAACAACACTATTATTTTGCGCATTTTCACACCTACCTTTGTTCTCGTTTTCACGACTGTAAGCGTGAAAATTTTGATTTCGAAGTCACATTAAAATCGTCACTGGATTATTATGGTACTCTTGTCTATGTCTTCATTGCATTTCCAATTTGATTATAGTTGCACAGTTGGCAAGACTCCAAGATCCTTACTCATTTGGCATCCTTTAATTGTTAATATGATTTCATTTTTATAAGAGTGTGATGATATTATAATGATTGTCATTGAGTCCTTAATACATTGGTGGTTTGATGTTCTATAATCTTTCATCGATTTCCTTGACACATTGGTTTCATGAAAACACATTGACGTTGTGGTTAGACTCTTGGTGTAATCATTTCATACAACACATATTTGATATGATCGAACCCTTGGTGTTGATTTCGAATCTTTGTTTTGGTTTTAAAACTATGCAAATGCTATGCTTATCCAAATTTTTGGGTCGATTTACCATTAATTGTTTGAGTGGCATTGTTTTTAACATAGTGATTTGAATCACCATATGCGTCGTCGGTTGTACATTGGGAAATGACTATTTTGCATGGGATGATCTAGCTCCACCACCCTCGCACACTCAGGCATTAATGCCTTCCCCCTATCTCGGGTTAACTCTGTTGTTTTCGGGTAAGCCTGTGAGCTTTTCGATCAGGCATTTACTCTGTTCAAACCCTTGTGCGTTCACCATGTTCGTTGTGTATCCTATCTATGGCACCTATGGTGTGCATAGAGCCAAATGGTAGCTAAACACTCATGTTGTTCGACAATGCTCACAAGGATTTGGAAAATGGTGGTTGGCTAGTGTTTATCCAGATATTTGAGGGTTTCAACCTTTCGGTTGCCCAACTATTCGCCCTCACCTTTGATGGATGTAGGGCTAAGGTTGGAGACATACAGCTCGAGCTTAATGAGGAATTCCTAAGCTCGACTATGGGCTTACCAGCTATAGGGAAAAGGTGGTTTAAAAATTCCAAAGTAGACGAGGTGTCGTGGCCGCTACTATTCACATCGAGAAATATTGTTTCCTGTGATAGAGGTATGCCTATCACTACCCTTAAACCCAGGTGGCATGATATTTTGGTAATTGTTAAGCAGTTTTTGACCTATGAAGGTCGTTATGGCTTGGTATTTCTGTATCATCTGCAGTTATTGATGAATTTTATAGGCTACCCTCTGAATATGCCACATTATCTTTTGCGTAGTCTGTACAAGATGTCTAAAAGATTCAAGCGTGAGAAGGCTGATAGCAGCCTTTTCCATCACGACTTGATCAAAGTTATTATCGTCCACCATTTGAGCCTTAGTGGTGACTGTTGGCAAGCCTTCCTATCTAGGAATGGCTTTTCCACTCCCGAGTCTGTCCAAGTGGACAAGGTTGTGGTTACTGAAACATTGGTTGGACCAGTCGTGCCACTTCACATCCTTCTACCCCCTGTCAAACTCTCGGATAGCCCCGACGTAGACCTAACCAATACCATGGCCGACCCATGTGCTAAAGAAAATACTAAGGCCGTCAAAAGGCCTGTGAGGAAGAAAGGAAAGAGTGATACTACTGTCAATAGTAAAGGGAAGAAAAATGCATGATGGATATCCAGATGTGCCAGGAACAAGCCCAAGCAAAACGTCGACCAAAAGCCAATAGTCTTGAGCGAGGAATCAGACTCCGATATTGAGCATTTCCTAGCCGAGGAATATCCCTATTCTCGTGGCTTATTCTCCATGGAACCCTATGACTATGTTTCTAACTTACCTTCGTGCCTCAAAAACGACCCTAACTACCCGGTAATCAAGCTGCACAAGGAAAACCCTGGTAACTTGAGAAAACCCTCGCATGTGATGCCAAAGCCCGACCAATCACCATGCACTCAATGTAATGCCTGGATTGAACGTTATTACACCGACGTTCCCCTGTTGCAATCTAAGATCAAATCGTTAGAGGAACGAGTTACAGTGTTGTCAAAAGAGAAAGATAGGCTTCAAGCCAATGAGAAGAAACAAAAAACCATCGGTTCAATTGTCTTCAGAAATGTCGAGGCAGCCATGGCCTTTGTCAATTCCAAGTTATCATGATCGAGTCATTTTCCTAATGCCCAGGTATGAATTTCAATATTAATCTTGTTTTATGAGTTGGTTTGAATTAATATAACCAATTGGATTTGCTTTCAATTAGCTCTGTTCATTTTTAATAGATTCAAAACGACTCTGTTATTTTCGTTTTACCAAAAATGATATCGTTATGAATCATGTACAGAAGATTTGATTGCTAATCTCAGACACAGCTATGATTTGGTTAATGCAATTTTATTGTTCTCATATTAGTATAAATGATTCGTTTGTTTTCGATTATGTTTGGTTTTCTTTTAAAACAATTTTGTACGTTTGAATTAATATAGTCGATTGGGTTTGTTTTCGATTAGTTCTGTTTGTTTTTAATTAAGTCAAAACAATTATGTTGACTTTGATTTACTAGAAACGATTCTGTTTCATTACAAATAAATATTTTCGTTTGGATTTTGATTGCATTCGATCTGTATAAAAGATTGGTTTGCTAAAATCATGTGGCGATTGATACGATTTTGCATGACAATTGTGTCGGCCCCAAATTGTTTCGATTCGTTCCTGTTTGATTTGATTTGCAAATGATTGTTGCGTGCCTTGAATTAGCATAATTACTTGTATGAGTTGGACTGGTATCAAAGATAGATTTGATACCGCTCTGTTAGTTTTGATTTTGAAAAATGATTCTGTCAAGTTCAGATTAACATATTGTGTCTCTATTGAATTCGTATGAAAGACTTGGCTAAATCGATTATAGTTTGTTTTGAAATTGGTTCAAGAGATGGTTTCGTTAGTTCCCCAATTGTCAATCGATTATGTCTGCTCCCAATTGGCAATAACAAACGTTTGACATTTTGCATATATTCCTGTCACCGTTCAGTTGAGAAACCACGATTTCGTTTGTTTCAACTTGCATACAAGTTTGGTTTGGTGTGGCATGAATGATTTTCTCTGTTTGGAATTAGTAATTAAAGATTTGGTCGAATATAATTCTGTTAAGTTTTGTATTGACTTTAAAATGATTCTGTGTTCAAATTAGACCAGCTACAGAATCGCAAGATTATGTAGCTAGTCTTAAAATTTAGATTTTTGTTAATTTTATCAATAAAACATTATCTAAACTTCTGTATTCTTGTCTACTTACAGGTACCTACGAATTTCATTGACAAATGGGACATGCTATAGTAGTTTAGATATAGTTTTCAGTTGTTAGTCATAGGAAAAAATAGGGACTTGGGAGATTATTCCCAGATTTTTTGTAATTTGCTTTGATAATTCCCACAGGGATGTTTTACCCTGTGATCTTTAAATACTTGTTATTTTTTGTAATGAACCCATCATCATCATTGTGGGGAGAACCAGACTATGGATTTATGATACAGACTGGGATGAAAGTTGATGTCTTGTAACATCTTTAGCTTTCAATATATCAAACTTTTATTTCAAGTTTTCTTCATATCAGTTTGCAATTAATTATCGACTACTTTAGCTATCGTAATTCGTTGCAGGTTGATGTGTTTTTTTTTATGTGTTGTCCATATTTGATCTCTCTTATTTTAAAATTACAGCAATTACTTTGTTTCAATTTAAGGAATTAAAGGTTTACCTTCTTCGTTAAATGAATCATTTTGTACAGATCTTTGCACATAGATTTATCTAACTGCGACGATTTGTAAATCATAAGATTGTTGTCAATTTTATGTCTTGTTTGTTCTATTATTGATATTCAAAGAGAATTGTTGCTTCTGGTTTACAAGAAGCTTGCAGAGAATTTGGTGCGGGTTTCCTCCCATCAAACAGCTGAACTGGATCCTTTACACAGGACAAATTGGAAAGCGTTATCACATGTTAGTTTATTAAGTTATTTAAGTAGTTTAGATAGATATATTTATAGTTCAGATTTATAGTTATGATTATTATTTTAATTTCTCAGCTTAGTTAGTTTTCATTTTATTTCTTTCTCATAAAATTATAAAAATCAAAAAAAAAAAAAAAACAATAGTTTTGCTGTCATAGGACAGTTTACAAATGATTTTAGCAGGTTTTCATCTAAAATCTATAATCTGTAAATATTGATTAAGATTTAATTCTGTCAATAATTGGACATTTAATTTTGTAGAATTATTGTTGTATGATATAGACAATAGACTGTGTATATCTCAGATTTGTTCATTAGTTTGTTTTAATTATCGTTTTCATTTAGATTAGTTCCTTTAGTTAGTTTCTTTCGTTTTCCTAGGATTTAGATCGGCCAACGGAGCCGTTAAACCCGTTAGGGTGGATCATCCCAAACGGATTGGGTTATTTAGACAACCCCGGACCGGATCCACTCTTCCAGTTGGCGAGCGTTCATTTTCGCCCATCAACAAATGGCGCTAGAAGGAGGGCCTGAAATTTATTAATGGCACGAGGCGGTCGTAAGACACCTCCACCACCTAACCGCTCACCTATAGTGACAAGAAGTCATTCAAATGACAACATCCCCCCTCAAACAAAAACCACATCAAACGACGATCTACGGATCACAGTCAAACCAGCAACCCCAAATCCTACAGGTGGTGACATACAAGAGATTGTCTGCCAATCTCTCTTAAGAACACACAGTGCCTTAGCCCATTTAAGGCAACCAAATAGGCCTTTGGAACAACCTTTAGATATCTCTGATATCAGAGAACAACTTGGAGGCACTAACCTCACTGTGAAACCTACAGATCCAATCCTCACTCCTGCTGCAGGAGGATCTGGAATACCACCCTCACCACCTCCATCATCTCCTTCTTCTTCGGGAGAAGACTCCTCTGACGAAGGCAGTTCCTCTTCTCAGCCTTCCACACCGCCTACACCAATGGTCAACCAGAACAATCTTTCTAGAACTTGTCTTGACTAGGATGCAGTAGTCGTACCTGGAGCACAACATCCCTTACCCAAACATCCGAAGAAGTGGCTTCCCAAGTTTGACCCTGAATCTAAACAAATCGCTGAAGATCACATTAAAAAGTTTATGTTAGCCATTAGAGTCCGTAATGTCGAGCACGGAGACGTAGTCTATAGGTTTTTCCCCTACACTTTCGAGGGCAATGCCTCTACCTGGTATTTTTCCCAACAACCCCATACCATTGCGTCTTGGGAGAAATTTGAATCATGCTTTCTGGAAAAATTCGGAGACGGTAAGTCTCCGGAAGTCCTAGTCATGGAGCTTTCTAACTTAAGAATGAACCCAGAAGAGAAAATTAAAGACTTTAATCAAAGATTCTTAACACTTAAGAACCGAATCCCTACAGATTCCATGCCTGCCGAGAATCTTATCATAGCATACTATACTAAAACCTTGCATCAAAGTATAGCCATTTGGGTTAAACGATCTAAGAAAGCCACGTTGTTAGAGGCCTTCGAAGAGGCCAACCATATTGAAAAATACATACTTAGTTTAAAAGACACTACTAGCAATGAAACAGACACTAGTTCATCTTCCAAAAAGAAGATCGAAATCCTCCCTATACCTGCTCAAAATAAAACACAACCTGAAAGCTCTGATTTAGAAAACTTAACTAAATTCATTCAAAAACCGTCAAATCAAGTTACAGATTTGAAAAAGATGGCTGAAGAAGCTTCCTCGAGCAAAGGGCCTTACAAACCCCCGTTCAGGAATCCTTTTCCCACCAACCGACCTAATCCAAATACCGAGGTCCTTAATCTAGAAAGTCTGCAATACGCACTTCAAACAATTCTAGAGGCCCAAGATAACTTGATGCCTCCTGAGATTCCTAAGGAGGTAGTTGAACAAGAGACAGTTCAAGAAGAAGAATCTTCTCCGAACATTTTTGGACATTTCTTGGATAGCATCTTTCAAGCTAACTTTGAGACAGTACATCCCTACAATACTAGGAGTAAGACAACAAACAAACCTTCTTCCGAAAACACTACGACTTTGCCCCCAAAGCAATCTAAACCAGCCGAAACCAAACAGAGTCATGTGAACCCCAACTTAGATTATGATTTAATTGAAGATCTTAAAAAGTTAAGGGCCAACATTTTTGTTTATGAGTTATTAAAATTTCCATTTTTGTTACAAAAGATGTTACAGAATATCGCAGAGAATGGAAAAAATAGTAATTCAAGCAGTAACAAGGTTGTTCAAGACAAAGTTCCTCAGAAGACTTCCGCTAAAAATAACCCTGATCCTCAAGACAAAGGAAGCCTTCCTGTAAATAATGTAAATAATGTAGATAAATTAGCTTTAGAAACTGCGAGTAAAAAGCCACAAACTACCACCCTTAGTACTCACAGAAATGTACCTCCATTTTTGTTAACTTTCGAAATATTTAATAGAAACGTGCACAACTGTATGGTAGACTCAGGAGCGTCATCCAATGTGATGCCATGGTCTGTGTGCCAGAAGATTAATGCTGAAGTCGAACCATCTACTTTAAAAATCATCCAACTTGATCGAACTAGTGTCAAAGTCATAGGTGAATTAAGGAATGTGCTTATAAGATTATCGTCTAACCCCAAAGTTCATCAAATCATTGATATTATTGTTGTGGATATTCCAGAAGTGTATGGTATTTTTTTAAGCAGGGACTGGTCAGAGCAGCTACATGTCTATTTCGCGACAGATTGGTCTCACCTGTGGCTTCTATAAAATGGCAAGCCCAACAAAGTCAAGGTAAATCGTGAACGCTACCTTAAGTTCATGGCCACAGATCTGACCGATCCCAATGAGCCATTTACACCTTCTGCTAATTCACCCGAAGTACAAGGGATGGATACCTTTTTTGGAAATTTCATCGCCGAGACTTCATCTATCACCAACCCAGAACAACAGTCTGAGATTGTAGCATATGTGCAGCCAACAACTTCTACACAATGGTCTCATGCACCCGATAAAAATCAAATTTGGTCTCTTTATTTTGACGGGTCAAAGTCCAAAGAAGGAGTTGGTGCAAGTTGCGTTATTATTGATCCCTCAGGTAACAAAACCCTGATTGCACGTAGGTTAGAATTTGAATGTACTAATAACACAGCAGAATATGAGGCTTTACTGCAGGGCCTCAAAAAAGATTTAGATATGAACATTCAAAACTTGACTGTCTTTGGCGATTCTGAAATCGTGGTTAGACAGGTAAGAGATTCTATCCACTGTCTGTCTCCACATCTTAAAAGCTACCAATCTGAGGTATGGAATTTAATGAATAAATTTTATGCTTTCAATATAAATTCTATTCCTAGATTGAATAATTCTGAAGCTGATCTATTAGCTAATGTAGCTTCTAAACTCTTTCCTACAGAAGGCTTGTCCCCAAATGCTTTCTCTGTCGAACTGTTGTTCAGGCCATCTGTTCCCGACAACATCACGAATTGGAGAGTCTTCGACGACGATCAACAGATTATTAGCTTCCTGCATATGGAAGAAACTTTTCAAGGTGCGGTGATCAACGAATGCACTCACGATGACAATTTGCGCGATTTCACGGTAATATCATATCCGAGAACTCCTGAATATTCATCGGACATGGTAAATTCGATCCCTAAATCTGTAGTTAGATTAGAGAAGTTTTATGATCTTCAAGATAAATTCAAAAAATCGATTAACTGTAAAACCAATAATTTCTCTTTATCATATGAAAAAGTAAACTTAGGAATTGATGACAATCCGTAGTGCATTAATTTAGGGGTTGGGTGTTCTGAACAAGAAAAAGTGGAATTTATTAAATTGTTTAAAGAATTTAAAGATGTTTTTGCATGGACGTATGATGACCTTAAAACTTTTGACCCTAACATCATACAACACATCATTCCTATGAAACCCCAAACCTTTCCCTTTCAACAAAAATTAAGAAAAATGCACCCTAAGATCGAACCAACTGTCAAAAAAGAATTAAATAAGCTCCTAAATGCTAAGATAATTTTCCCTGTTAGGCACACTCAATGGGTTTCTAACCTTGTCCCTGTCTGGAAGAAAAGCGGGGAAATTCGACTTTGCGTCGATTTCCGAAACTTTAATAGAGCGTCTGATAAAGACAAGTACCCTGTCCCACCCATGGAACAGATCCTTCAACAGGTATCTGGTTCTGAGAGACTATCCTTATTGGATGGTTTCTCAGGGTAAAATCAAGTCCTGATGTCTCCTCCAGACCAACTTAAAACTACCTTCCACACTCCATGGGGCACCTATGTTTATCAAAAAATGCCCTTTGGATTGATTAATGCCGGTGCCACTTTCCAGAGAGCGATGGACATCGCTTTCCAAGGATTAATCAATCAGTCCGTCGTAGTTTACTTAGATGATGTTACTATATTTTCCAAAAACAAAATCGATCATCTAGCTCATTTGAGAGTCGTTCTATAGCGATGTCGTAAATACGGCATTTCCTTGAATCCTAAAAAATCCATATTCGCAGTAGAACAAGGTAAACTCTTAGGATTTATTGTGTCAAGCAAAGGGATGATTATCGACCCAGAAAGGACTCAAGTCATCTCGAAAATCCCCCCTCCTACATCCAAAAAGTCTATGTAGTCTTTCTTAGGCTAGATAAACTTTGTCAGGAGATTCGTCCCCAGTTTCTCCGAAATGGTCAGACCATTACAGAATTTAATTAAGAAAGACGCACAATATCATTTGGGACCCTTAGAAAATCAAGCTTTTAATGCTATAAAAAAGGCCATAATAGACGCTCCTTCTCTCATGATCCCCAACTTTTCGCACGACTTCACGCTCTACACTTTTGCTTCTGACCGCTCCTACGTTGTCATCCTTACTCAAAAGAACACTGAAAACAATGAAGTACCCATCGTCTTTATGAGCTCTGCTTTCAAAGGCACGGAAATTAATTACCCAGCGGTAGATCAGCAAGCCTACACTGTTTTCAAAGCATTCAAACACTTCCAGTCTTATCTTTTGAAATCCAGGACGAAAATTATTGTCCCCTACCCAGCCATCAGGAATCTGTTAGTGCAAAAAGAATTAGGCGAAAAGAGGGCGAACTGGGTTACTTCTTTACAGGAGAACGACATAGAAATTACCCCAGATCAGTTAGTGAGAGGCCAAGGGTTATGCAAGTTAGTTGTTGATTCAGCAGCAGGAAAACAAGAAGAAAACGATATGTCAAACCTAGGACAGCACAATCAAAATGCAATCTAATGTGCACAAAACTCTGTCAGTCTGTGGTATGACGATATAAAATTCTCTCTTGAACATGGGTCATCCCCCTGTCACCTGGACCCCACTAAAAGAAGAGTGTTAAGATTAAATTCTGCCTCCTTTCATTTGGTTAATGGTATTTTATTTTGTCAAAATTTTGATGGCGTACTGATGCGTTGTCTTGAGAAAGACGAAGTAGAAAAAGTCTTGCTAGAGTTGCATGCAAGAGAAGCTGGTGGGAATTTTGGTGGTGACACCACTGCCCATAAAGTTTTGAGAGTTGGTTATTACTAGCCCATGCTTTTTAGAGATTCCCATGGCTTGTGTTGCAAGTGTATTATTATTCAGAAAGCATCAGGGCGGTTACAGAAACTAGCCTTTCCTTTGCAGCCTGTTTTGGTAGAATACCCTTTTCAGCAGTGGGGCCTTGATATTATAGGTCCAATCAATCCTCCATCCTCACAGCATCATAAGTTTATCATAACAGCCACAGATTATTTCACCAGGTGGTCTGAAGCTGCCGCATTAAGAACTGTGAATACCAGTCAGGTAATCGCCTTTTTAAATTCAAATATTATCACTCGTTTGGTATCCCTGACTGTTTAGTATTCGATAACGCTTCTTACTTTTCATCTCTTGATATGAGCGAGTTCGCTTTATAAAAAGGAATTAAATTGAAGTATTATGCCAGCTATTACCCCCAGGGAAATGGATTGGTAGAATCAACAAATAAGAACTTGATTAAAATCATCAAAAGAACAGTATCTGAGAATCACAAAAACTGGCACAATGCATTGTTAAACGCAATCTGGGTTGATAGGTTAACACCAAAAACTGTTGTAGGTAACTCTCCCTTCTTTCTCATCTATGGCAGAGAAGTAATTCTGCCACCACACATTCTTCTTCCCTCACTACAGCTATCGTAGAAAATACAAGAAGAGGATTGTCCCCCTTTGGAAAACCGGATTAATGCCTTAATGAAGATAGAAGAGGTAAGAGCCCAAGCTAAACGTAAATTAGATCAGCATCAACTAGTGGTTAAAAGCTGGTTCAATTCTAACTCTGCCTCTGATAGGAACTTTGAAGTAGGTGATCTTGTCTTGAAATGGGACAAACCGCATGAGGGAAAGGGAGAGCACACGAAATTTAAAAATTTATGGCTTGGACCATTTTTTATCACTGATAAATTGGGTCCCAGCTCTTTCTGATTACAGAGTTTAGAGGGGCAGCCTAACACCTATCCGGTGAATGGCCAGGCTCTCAAAAGATATTTCTCTTGATGACAACCCTTTGTATACTATGTACATATTTTTTTTTTGACTGCTTTCCTTTTGTTGTTTTGGCTTTGATTTTCTTTTCCTTTCCGCTTATTAGTTTTTCTTTTGGAAACACATACCTGATTTTTGAACTATTCGAACAAAGAAAACAGAAAATTATTTCACAGAAACGACTGCTGAAAAATTGTGTAAACATCAATTATATACTTCTGAAATTTACATCTGTGTTGAAAAGACTGTTGTTTGAAAGAAGTTAATTGATTTCGATTGTGAGTGATGCCTGTCATGATCATCTATTATCTTTTTACGATGTCCCTATTCCTTAAGGGAATGACTCAGAAGATGTCTCCCTGCCTTAGAAGGTTGGTTCTGTAAATAAACCATCTATGGATCTTAATAAAGGACAGTTCTAAAAATTCTGTTGAGGTCTATAAAAAAATATGTTAAAATATCATAATTTTCAGCGTCACCCCGCTCAACTATATATCTTTAAAAAACAAAATAAATCATTAAAAGAGCTGTGGGAAGTGCTTGTAAACCCGCCGGGATGCTGAACAGGTCTGCTGGCAGCGGGTAAATGCATGCATGATGCCAAGACAACTTCGTCGGGGTACTGAACAGGCCTGCTAACAGCAAAGCAATGTCGGGTATATGAAAATTTGCAAATATGAAACCTCTTAACCTTAACATGTCCTTTATTTTGATCTGGAACTTCTTGGCAGGATACGGATATCAGAGTGGGTTAAATGGCAACCCTGTCGAGGCTATGGACGCCTGCTGGCAGCAGTGGATCTGTCAACAATATTGGAGATTTTATCTTTAATATCGTGGCTCGCTTATCTTAAGACTCTTATCAGTTTTCATCCTTTAAACATTGCTAGATGATTCGATTAATAACGATGTTTAGACGATTTTCTGGTTGTTTTTGAGTTTGAATTATTCTTGTTATCCTAATCTAAATTCATTCTTTTGGCAGAAATAACTGCTTCTACCAGTGTGTCTCCATTGTTGGCAGCTATTTCGCATTTTTATCCTATCCTTATAAGTTGCCTACACCAGTGTTTTGCAACCCTTGATTTTCATCGCAATCTTTGGAATAAAACAACACTATTATTTTGCGCATTTGCACACCTACCTTTGTTCTCGTTTTTACGACTGTAAGCATGAAAATTTTGATTTCGAAGTCACATTAAAATCGTCACTGGATTATTATGGTACTCTTGTCTATGTGTTCATTGAATTTTCAATTTGATTATAGTTGCACAGTTGGCAAGACTCCAAGATCCTTACTCATTTGGCATCCTTTAATTGTTAATATGATTTCATTTTTATAAGATTGTGATGATATTATAATGACTGTCATTGAGTCCTTAATACATTGGTGGTTTGATGTTCTATAATCTTTCATTAATTTCCTTGACACATCGGTTTCATGAAAACACATTGACGTTGTGGTTAGACTCTTGGTGTAATCATTTCATACAACACATATTTGATATGATCGAACCCTTGGTGTTGATTTCGAATCTTTGTTTTGGTTTTAAAACTATGCAAACGATATGCTTATGCAAATTTTTGGGTCGATTTACCATTAATTGTTTGAGTGGCATTGTTTTTAACATAGTGATTTGAATCATCATATGCGTCGTCGGTTGTACATTGGGAAATGACTGTTTTGAATGGGATGATCTAGCTCCACCACCCTTGCACACTTGGGCATTAATTCCTTCCCCCTATCCTAGATTAACTCTGTTGTTTTCAGGTAAGCCTGTGATCTTTTCAATCAGGCGTTTACTCTGTTCAAACCCTTGTTCGTTCACCCTGTTTGTTGTGTATCCTATCTATGGCACCTGTGGTGCACATAGAGTTAAATGGTATCCAAACACTCCTACTATTCGACAATGCTCGCAAGGATTTGGAAAATGGTGGTTGGCTGGTGTTTATCCAGAGATTTGAGGGTTTCAACCTTTCAGTTGCCCAACAATTCGCCGTCAACTTTGACAAATGCAGGGCTAAGGTCGGAAACATACAGCTCGATCTTAATCAGGAATTCCTAAGCTCGGCTATGGGCTTACCAGCTACGGGGAAAAGGTGGTTTAAAAATTCCAAAGTAGACGAGGTGCCATGGCCGCTACTGTTCACATCGAGAAATATTGTTTCCTGTGATAGAGGTATGCCTATCACTACCCTCAAACCCAGGTGGCACGATCTTTTGGCAATTGTTAAGTAGTTTGTGACCTGTGAAGGTCGTTATGGCTTGGTATTTATGTATCATCTGCGGTTATTGATGAATTTTATAGGCTACCCTCTGAATATGCCACATTATCTTTTGCGTAGTCTGTACAAGATGTCTAAAAGATTCAAGCGTGAGAAGGCTGATAGTAGCCTTTTCCATCACGGCTTGATCAAAGTTATTATTGTCCACCATTTGAGCCTTAGTGGTGACTGTTGGCAAGCCTTCCTATCTAGGAATGGCTTTGACACTCCCGATTCTTTCCTAGTGGACAAGGTTGTGGTTACTGAAACATTGGTTGGACCAGCCGTGCCACTTCACATCCTTCTACCCCCTGTCAAACCCTCGGATAGCCCCGACATAGACCTACCCGATACCATGGCCATGTGCTAAAGAAAATACTAAGGCCGTCAAAAGGCCTGTGAGGAAGAAATACAAGAGTGATACTACTGTCAATAGTAAAGGGAAGAAAAATGCACAATGGATATCCAGATGTGCCAGGAACAAGCCCAAGCAAAACATCGACCAAAATCCAATAGTCTTGAGAGAGGAGTCGGACTCCAATATTGAGTGTTTCCTAGCCGAGGAATATCCCTATTCGCATGGCTTATTCTCCATGGAACCCTATGACTATGTTTCTAACTTACCTCTGTGCCTCAAAAACGACCCTAACTACCCGGGAATCAAGCTGCACAAGGAAAACCATGGTAACTTGAGCAAACCCTCGCCTGTGATGCCAAAGCCTGACCAATCACCATGCACTCAATGTAATGCCTGTCTTGAACATTATTACACCGACGTTCCCCTGTTGCAATCTAGGATCAAATCGTTAGAGGAACGAGTTACAGTGCTGTCAAAAGAGAAAGACAGGCTTCAAGCCAACGAGAAGAAACAAAAAACCATCGGTTCAATTGTCTTCAGAAACGTCGAGGCAGCAACCGCCTTTGTCAAATCCAAGTTATCGTGATCGAGTCATTTTCCTAATGCCCATGTATGAATTTCAATATTAATCTTGTTTTATGAGTTGGTTTGAATTAATATAACCAATTGGATTTGCTTTCAATTAGCTCTGTTCATTTTTGATAGATTCAAAACGACTCTGTTATTTTCGTTTTACCAAAAATTATATCGTTATGAATCATGTACAGAAGATTTGTTTGCTAATCTCGGACACAGCTATGATTTGGTTAATGTGATTTTATTGTTCTCAGATTAGTATAAACAATTCGTTTGTTTTCGATTCTGTTTGGTTTGATTTTAAAACAATTTTGTACGTTTGAATTAATATAGTCGATTGGGTTTGTTTTCGATTAGTTCTTTTTGTTTTTAATTAAGTCAAAACAATTTTGTTGACTTCGATTTACCAGAAACGATTATGTTTTGTTACAAATAAATATTTTCATTTGGATTGTGATTGCATTAGATCTGTATAAAAGATTGGTTTGCTAAAATCATGTGGCGATTGATACGATTTTGCATGACGATTGTGTCAGCTCCAAACTGTTTCAATTCATTCCTATCTGATTTGATTTGAAAACGATTGCTGCGTGCCTTGAATTAGCATAATTACTTGTATGAGTTGGATTGGTATCAAATATAGATTTGATACCGCTCTATTAGTTTTGATTTTGAAAAACGATTCTGTCAAGTTCAGATTGACATATTGTGTCTCTATTGAATTCGTATGAAAGACTTGGCTAAATCGATTATAGTCTGTTTTCAAATTGGTTCAAGAGATGGTTTCATTAGTTCCCCAATTGTCAATCGATTCTGTCTGCTCCCAATTGGAAATAACAAACGTTTGACATTTTGCACATATTCATGTCACCGTTCAGTTGAGAAACCACGATTTCGTTTGTTTCAACTTGCATACAAGTTTGGTTTGGTGTGGCATGAATGATTTTCTCTGTTTGGAATTAGTAATTAAAGATTTGGTCGAATATAATTCTGTTAAGTTTTGGATTGATTTTAAAACAATTCTGTGTTCAAATTAGACCAGCTACAGAATCGAAAGATTTTGTAGCTAGTCTTAAAATTTAGATTTTTGTTAATTTTATCAATAAAACATTATATAAACTTCTGTATTCTTGTCTACTTACAGGTACCTACGAATTTCATTGAAAAATGGGACATGCTGTAGCAGTTTAGATATAGTTTTCAGTTGTTAGTCATAGGCAAAAATAGGGACTTGGGAGATTATTCCCAGATTTTTTTTAATTTGCTTTGATAATTCCCACAGGGATGTTTTACCCTGTGGTCTTTAAATACTTGTTATTTTTTGTAATGAACCCATCATCATCATTGTGGGGAGAACCAGACTATGGATTTATGATACAGACTGGGATGAAAGTTGATGTCTTGTAACAGCTTTAGCTTTCAATATATCAAACTTTTATTTCAAGTTTTCTTCATATCAGTTTGCAATTAATTATCGACTACTTTAGCTATCGTAATTCATTGCAGGTTGATGTGATTTGTTTTATGTGTTGTCCATATTTGATCTCTCTTATTTTAAAATTACAGCAATTACTTTGTTTCAATTTAAGGAATTAAAGGCTCACCTTCTTCGTTAAATGAATCATTTTGTACAGATCTTTGCACATAGATTTATCTAACTGCGACGATTTGTAAATCATAAGATTGTTGTCAATTTTATGTCTTGTTTGTTCTGTTATTGATATTCAAAAAGAATTGTTGCTTCTGGTTTACAAGAAGCTTGCAAAGAATTTGATGCGGGTTTCCTCCCATCAAACAACTGAACTGGATCCTTTACACAGGATAAATTGGAAAGCATTATCACAGGTTAGTTTATTAAGTTATTTAAGTAGTTTAGATAGATATATTTATAGTTCAGATTTATAGTTAGGAATATTATTTTAATTGCTCAGCTTAGTTAGTTTTCATTTTATTTCTTTCTCATAAAATTATAAAAATAAAAAATAAAAACAATAGTTTTGTTGTCATAGGACAGTTTACAAATGATTTTAGCAGGTTTTCATCTAAAATCTATAATCTGTAAATATTGATTAAGATTTAATTCTGTCAATAATTGGACATTTAATTTCATAAAATTATCGTTGTATGATATAGACAATAGACTGTATATATTTCATATTTGTTCATTAGTTTGTTTTAATTATCGTTTTCATTTAGATTAGTTCCTTTAGTTAGTTTCTTTCGTTTTCCTAGGATTTAGATCGGCCAACGGAGCCGTTAAACCCATCAGGGTGGATCATCCCAAACGTCTTGGGTTATTTAGACAACCCCGGACTGGATCCACTCTTCCAGTTGGCGAGCGTTCATTTTCGCCCATCAACAAGTTTGGGAAAGCAAATTCTATCATTTGACACAATTTCACTAAAAAGGTAAGATATAAGAGTTTTTTTGGTTAGGTGAGGAGGTACTCATACATAGCTTTGTTTATATTCATTTTGAAATTTTAAATATAGATTTGTTTTCTTTGTTTTTTCTAAAACTCATATATAAATATGTTTTCCCTTAGTTTTTAAAACTTGTATTGGATATTTTTTCTTTGATACTGTATAAAAATAAATCTCGATGCTTCAGAATTGCTACCAAAAAAAATGGTAAAAAAAATAATTTATAAGCCTAACAAAGTACTCTTCAAAAGGTTATTTGTATTTTTCACTTTACATAAATACATGAAATAAAACCAAAATATGTAAAAAGGTCAATTCAAAATTTAATTTATTGGATATAAAAATTTAAAAGTTCAAAACTTAAATTATCTTTACTTCATATTTACATAACGTTTTTAATCCAAAATTGTACATTTAACATTGAAATAATTGTTGAAAATAATTTTAATCATCTTTTTCAAAAAAATTATGAATAAATTTATAATAAAATGAATTATCATATTAAATTTCAATAAAATATTTTGAAAAATATCATTAAAAATTTAAATAAATTTTCTATAAACTATAATTTTATTACACAACAAAACTCTTAAGGCTTATATGAGTTTGGAGGACTTATATTTCAAAAACTTGTAGACTTTGGATTTTTCACTATGAAGTTTCTATAAAAAAAAACGAAACACATATTTATGGGTTCACACATAGAGTTAGCACAATTAGCTCGGCCACACAGTTTTAATCTAGAATTCGTCAATAGGTCTCTAGTTCTAGTCCAGTTGAAGTTCAAGTCTTCTTGAGTCTCATTCAGTTACAAGTTTCTATTATGATTAGGGGTTGCACAACCATCCATTTAGAAAGATGAGATCATCCTAATACTAGGTCTCCTTGGTATATATATATATATATATATATATATATATATATAGGAGACAAAGGATACAATTACAATTAAAAGGTCTAGCCAAAAATACTAATATAACAATAGAAATACAAGAATTCAATATCTAGGGAATTATGCTTAACATGGGGCTTTGTCAAGGGGATTAACATTCCCCTCCCATTCAAATAAGTGGTGTCCTCAACACTTGATTATAACTAGGTCTCCTTAGTGCACACACACACACACACACACACACACTAAGGAGACCTAGTTATAATCAAGTGTTGAGGACACCACTTATTTGAATGGGAGGGGCATGTTAAACCCCTTGAAAAATCCCCATAGGAGACAAATGATACAATTACAATTAAAAGGTCTAGCCAAAAATACTAATATAACAATAGAAATACACCAATTCAATATCTAGGGAATTATGCTTAACATGGGGCTTTTTCAAGGGGATTCATGCCCCTCCCATTCAAACAATTTTTTCCTCAACACTTGATTATATTTGGATATTTCTACATGAAGAACTCATCTTCCCATGTCACTTCTTATATTGGTGGGTTCTTCCATTTGATGAGGTACTCAATAATTGCTCAATTTTGCAATTGTTTAACCGTTGTTTCCAAAATTGTTTCTATTTCTAGTACGATTTTCTCTTCTTGATCTCTCGTAAAACAGTTTGAATGAAGATCTTCTCACCAATTATCTTCTTTAAGTAAGAAACATGGAAGACTAGATGTACATGTGAAGATGGAAGTAACTCCAATTTGTAAGCCAAACTTCTAATCCTCTTCAATGCCTTATAGGGACTATAATACTTGGGTGCTAATTTATTATCCTTGTTTTGTCTCTTGAGGAACATATGTTTTTATTCTTATAGCCTCAAAAATACCCAATCCCCCACTTCAATTATGTTTTGTTGTGATGTTGATATTCTTTTTGTTTCATCCTATTTTGTGTTGTAGACAACATGTCCTTCAATAGATTGAGAACCTCTTGTTGGTTCTCTATGCGGTCCTCAATTGCATCAACCTTTGTTTCCCCTTTCAAGGGTGATGTGATGGATGGAAGATTATATCCATAAGTGCCATAAATTGGGACATTTTTTATGAAGTGTGGAAGAATGTGGTGTACCATCATTCTGCCAAGGGAAACCACTTGACCCATTGTGTCTATTTATCAAATGAAAAGAAATTAAAATACTCTTCTAGAAATTTATTCGCAATCTCATTTTTCCCATTGCATTGAGGATGGTAAGAGGAGCTATGAGCTAATTGGTACACAACCAAGAAAATAATTCATTCCAAAATTTTCCAATCAAAATTGAATCTCTATCACTTACAATGATCTTAGGTATTCCATGTAGCTTCTAAACTATTTCCATTAATGTTGTGGCTATTGTAATTTCTTTAAAAGGGTGAAAAGATTAAAAACAAATGGGCATACTTTATGAGTCTATCCACTACTACCATGATAACATTCTTTCCTTCAAAATTGGGTAGTCCTGTAATAAACTCCATAGAAACCTCTTCCCAAAATTGGCTTGGTATAGTGAGTGGTTGTAGGAGACTTGGGGTCTTGATTGCCTCTCCCTTATTCTATTGTAAAACCGCACATTCATCCACAAAATTTGAAAATCATTTTTAAGACCTTCCCATAAAAAATCCTTCTTGACCGTGTGGCAATTTTTCAATAACCTTGAATGTCTTCCTATTCGAGAAGTGTGTAATTCAAAAAGTACCTTATATTTTAGTTGGGAATTCTTACATAAATATAAGTGATATTTATACCATGTAAATCATTATTCCACACAAATTTATCTAATGCACTTGGGTCCTCTTGTATTTTTTGAAATATCTTGCATACCTTTTGATCATGTTTCCATTATATCCTTGCTTCTTCCACCCAATCAAGTTGTGGAATGGAAATAACACATAGTAAACCCTATGTGCCTTCTTCTTTCCTTGAAAGTGAATGTGCCACTATATTTTGGTTCATTTTTTGAAGATAATTTCAAAGTCATAACCTAGAACCTTTGTAACCCATTTTTGCTTCTCTTTTGAAGATAATCGTTGTTCCAAGAAGTACTTCAAAATTTCATGATTTCTTTTTACCTTGAAGTATCTTCATATTAGATAAGGGCATCATTTATTAATTGCATGTAATATGACCAATGTTTCATTTTCAAGAATGGGTTTGAGTAATTTCTTTCCTTAAACTAGCTACTTTAAAAAGTAATGGGCCATCCTTCTTGCATTAAAACTGCACCAATGCCATGTCTCGAGACATCACATTCCACAGTAAAGGTTTTTGTGTAGTTAGACATGGCTAGGAAATCAGTCATACACATAACCTCCTTAATATTTTTAAAATCTTTGGTTGCTTATTGATTCGAAGAAAATGCCTTCTTTTATAATAATGTTGTTAGAGGTGTTGTGATTTGACCATAATTCTTGAAAAAATTGTGGTAATATCATTAGAATCCTTAGAATCCTCTACGATTATTCAATATTTTCATAATTGTCCATTCCATCATAGCTTTAATTTTGTTATATTCCACTTTGACACCTTCATGAGATACAATATGACCTAGATATTCCACTTCTTGAACCTGAAAGGAACACTTGGAAGGATTTGCATATAGTTTTTTCTCTTCAAATAGTTTTAACACCATATCAACATGTTGTACATGTTCTTCCCATGATTTTCTTTAGTTTAGTATATCATCAAAAAGTACTAACACAAATTTTGTGAGTAGGAGTTTGAAAATAGAATTCATCAATCTTTGAAATGTTGAAGGCACATTAGTAAGGCAAAATGGCATCACCCAAAACTCATAATGACCTTCATGTGTTTCAAAGGATGTTTTGGGAATGTCTTCTTACCTCATTCTGATTTGATGATATCCAAAATTGATATCCAACTTAGTAAAACAAGTTATCCTTGAAATTCATCTAATAATTCATCAATGATAGGAGTAGGAAACTTATCTTTGATGGTCATTTTGTTGAGATATCTATAATATGGACACATAATCCATGAACAATTATTTTTTGTAACCATCTCTACTAGTGAAGAGACATCACTTTGGTTAGGTTAAATGATATCGATCTCTAACATTTCTTGAATCAAAGGCTCAATCTCTCTATTTTGTGCATATGGGTACATGTAAGGCCTAATGTTAGGTGGTACACTTCCTAGTTTCAAATGAATAACGGATCATGATATTGAGTGGGAGGAATAACTTTAGTAATCTCTTCAAATAACTCGGAATGATTGTTGATAATGTTTTGGAGATACACTAGAACAAAAGGTCTAGATGTTTGAACATCTGGTGAGCACAACTGTGCAAGTACACCATGGTGTCCCTTTTGAGTAATTTTTCCATCCTATTAGATATTATAACTATTGATGGATTCCATTGGATACCTTTTATCTCAATTTCCTTTCCTTCTAAGGAAAATCTCATGAAAATTTCTTGAAAATTAAGAGCCAAGGTCTTCAATGATTGTAACCATTGGAACCATAATAGAACATTAGCATCGCCCATTTGGATTGAAATAATGGGACTATAAAATAAATATATTCCCCCATATTGAGCTTAATACTAGGCCACTCCTTTGAACAATTTATGTTACCTCCATTTGTAATCATTACTTGAAAAAATGGTGTTGGAAATACAAAGAAATTGAGAAGTTTCACTAATTTTCAATTAATGAAGTTATGGGTACTACTGAAATCGATCAACACTATTACATTTTATTATTTATATATCATGTTATCTTGAGGGTTTGTGGAGTATTGATGCTTTCCAATGCATGACAAAATATGGTTGGAGTAGTATTTTCTAGTTATATATCCTACAATGGTTCCAATTCTTGATCTTCTTCATCACAATCTATGTAGAATAATTTCTTCTCACTACATTTATCCCACATGATGTAATTTCTATCACAATTGAAACATAGTCCCTTTTCTCTTCTTTCATCCATTTTTTGAGGTTTCAAGCTTGTAGTTTGAGTGAGATTAGGAGAGGGAGCATGTTGATCTCTATGGTTGTTAGAGATCACTCTTCTAGTATCCATAATTTTGCTTTCAAATTTGCTTTCCATATTGAAATCATGATCTAGGGATTTAGGTTCAAAGAGATTCACTCTTTGTTGAATTGTCTCCTTTAAAGTTCACATAAAGAGATCTAACAAATTATCCTCCAGAATGTTATTTACCCTCATTCTTGATTTTTGAAATTGTTGAATCTTCTTTGTAATTGGACCTATTTTCCAAATATTTGTAAAATGACTAAATAATGTATTGCTCTTAATATCTCCATAATGTTAAATCAATCTGTATGTAAAAATGGACCAAGAGATAATAAACTCATTTTTTTCTTTCATAAACCATTGATACTAGATAGATTAATCATTTTATAAATACAAGGATGAAAGAGTTACCTTTTGTAAGGTTTTCACCTAGTGCATATCAAATAATTAATCCATATGGAATATCCTTGTTATAGGATATTTACCATCAAGCTTCATCATATCGATCTTGGGAATTAAGTAGTTTCTTAGTGTTGAGTAGAAATCCCAATGATGTGGATCTGGAGCTCAATATTTATTTCCTCCACTTTTAAAAGATTTCCTTGTGTCCTAATATCTCTTTGAGGGAATATCTCATCTAGGGTATGCAACAAGATGTTTGACAAGGAAATTTTCAATTCTTCCATATTTGTATCCATCTTCTTCTCCATCTGTTCCATATTTTCATCCATATTATTCTCCATCTCTTCTACTTTTGTTTTGTGTTTTACCACATCTTTATTATTTATTGATCTAGCACTCAATTCATTAAGTTGGTCCTCCAATTTGGATAACATGTGATGTATCTATTCATTTTTTTCATGAGTCACGAATGAGCTTCTAGAGGCTTAATTGGTAATGTAATTTTTGAAACACACTTATCCACGTGGAATAAAAATAATAATACTCCTCTATTTTCTCTTTATCACAAATTTTGAATCACCAAAGACAAATGTTCCAATTAAAAGTTATGCCAATTGTAAGCAATATACCTTTGAAACCCTAATTTTTGAGACTATCTTGTTGGCTAATCTTTGTCCTGGTGTATATTTGAAATTTCATCCTTTCTGAGTATAAAATTTCATCCTATATTACTCTTAAAATCCTCCTCTATAATGCCACAGTTTTGACCAAAATTTGATGCACCAAGTGAAAGTTATGGTAACTTCCCAAAACTTGCTTATTCTTATCCCTTTCTAGATAGTCAAATTGTATTGAATTCCATGCATCCAATAGTTTAGGTCTGATTCCAAAATGTTTACCTGAAATAGTATGGTTTATCTTCTTTACAAAGGAACTAGTGTCCCTCAATTTATACTTACTGATATTCATATATGTCAATTATACCAAGAAAACCTATTTGATACTAGTTTTAGGAATAATCAAATAACCCTGATTTCCATAGCCTATATATCAAAAAGTAAAACAATACACCTTGAAATTTTTACCACAATTAATTCGCTATGTCTCCTCAAGACACTGAAAATTTCACATTCTGAAACCATGCTGAAAAAATTGTATAGTGAAAATTCTAAGATGGCTCATTTGAAATTGATTTCAAGACATGTTACAAACCCTAAATTCTACGGGATATATCTCAAAAAGTGTAATAAACCAATACATAAGAGTTTTAACACATGTACCTAGATATGCCTCCTTGGTATCTTCAAATTTTCACTATTTGAATAATCATAGAAAAATTTCTATATAAAAAATTCCAAGATGTTTGGATTGAAGGAGAGAAACCCTAGGATTGTATGCTCTAACACCAAACTCCAAAAAATAGTCAATGAATAATCCACTTTGAGGGAGGAACCTCTTACAATATATGAAATGCAATAGACAAGATTAGATCATCCTAAAACTAGGTATCCTTGGTATATATAGGAGACCAAGGATACAATTACAATTAAAAGGTCTAGCTAACAATAGTAATATAGCAGTAGAAATACAACAACTCAATATCTCTAGATTTATGATTAACATGGGGTTTTGTTTATGCTTAACATGGGGTTTTGTCTAGGGGCTCAACAAGTTGGTTAACTCTACCTAAGGAAAAAACATAGGGTCAAAATGAAGGGACTCTACAATTAAACCTAACTCCCCCCTTTAATCCTTTTGCATTGTTTTCATGTATATTCTTTTTACTTCTTCCTTCATTTTCTTGTCTTTCGTATTTTTATAATTTATAGATTGTTGTGGATATTACACAAGATAGATAATCAAAATATATTTGAAAATAATATTTCATATATAGTGATATTATAAAAAACCTAGCGATTATCTCAATCTGTTAAACCATCCACCCAAGGCATGTTGTTGAACATGACTCCATAGGTCACAAGTTCAATTTGAGTTGAGTTCCTTGAGCTTATTTCCAATTACTATTGTTGCTAGTTGTTGATATAACCTCCATCTAGACATATTGGCAAAGAGAGGGGGATCTGATGAGATTTTTAATAATGAGTCAAAATGAGGGGCTCTACAACTAAACATAACACCACCCCCCCTCCCCCACCCCACCTTCCTCTTCCATCTTGTTTCTACATTCCTTTTTGTATATTTATTTTTTCTTCTTCCTTTATTTCCTTCTCTTTTTTTCTTCCTTTTAATATTTTTCTAATCTATAAATTGTTGTGGATATTCCACAAGAAAGATAATCAAAATAGATTTGAGAATACTATTGCAATATAACAATATTATAAAATATTTAAGGGTAAGCTCAATATGTTGAATCGTCCATCAAAGGCATGTTGTTGATTGGGATGCCATATGTCATAGGTTCAAATCCATTCAAGCCCCTCTAGTTTATGTCCAAGTTCTATTGCTACTAGTGATTGATCTACACTCCATCTAGATATTTTGGGGAGGAGAGGGGAATCCCACATGATTTTCCTTTAAAAAACATATAGTGATATTATACTATACTATGTGGAGACTAATTGTAATTAATATCTAATATTCGAAGCACACTACTTCCATTATAAAAAATAAATAAGAAATTAAGCACCACGGGAATGAACTCCTACAAGAAATAAGGTTTTTATTTCTCATATTTCCAATGCAAGATACAAAAAAAGATTAGCTCACTATGGAGAAAATAGACATTTTGGTCCATGATATGTTTCTACAAGGTCACCTTATTCTTCTTTTTTACGTCGATTCGGCGTGCAAACCAGCAACCAAACCATATGGATGGCATGGCTAGCGTGATAAGCAAGCGAACAAGGAACCGCTCACTTATTTTGTCTGATCCTCCTGACTAGGTGTGGTTCGTTACGGTTGGTTTTTACATTAGTTGGTGGCGAATGATACGAGTACTATGTGAGTTTGATATCTCACTCTTGTGCACTTCTCAACATGGAACAAAAAATCATTACAAATGGAGTGGGAACCCCTTTCTCTCCTAGCATATAATGTTTTAACATCTCCTCTTCTCCATTGGGGTCAAGTATATCATTTTGGAATCCCCTAATTATTTATTAGGGTTAGTTTTCTTGTTACATCCCCTAAGTATTTATTAGGGTTAGGGATGATTTTGCATCTCCCATCTCCCAATTAGGTTAGGGATTTCTACCCTATAAAATATTCTTGAAGGTCTACACATGAGTATCCCCATGTGTGTGAGTAATAGGTGCTAACATGGCATCCACTTGGTATTGCAATGGTCAAAGCATAGGTCGATTTACAACCAATTCTCTTTAGACCATTTTGAAATCTCTCAATGAGTAGAAAAACATCAAGGGGATGAGAGCTACATCAACAAAACTTTGGAAGTGAAAGAGTTCAGTTAATGCTTAAAGTAGGCTGTGAATTTTCAAGATTAAAAATCACCAAATCATGAATGACCCCTAAAACAGGCTTATCAATGCCATAACTCTAATTTTCCACCCCAAAAAGTACCCAAATTTATGACAAAATCATCCATGTTGAACTATTTCTTCTTTCTGCATTTTTTTTTTGTCTTTTCCTTTTCCTTCTTTTTGTTATAACTTTTTTTTTTTTTCTCCTTTTTATTTTTTTCTACTGCTATGAATACACCATTTAAAGAGAGATTTATGACATATTTCTTCTACAACATCTTTTATTTAGTGACTTCATTAGAGATTTTTTGATTTTTTTTTTTTTCCTATCCTTTATGAAGATTAAACCCAAAATCTCCAATTTCTTGTTCTCCCCCTTATCCAAATATTGTTTTGATCCAAATTTTGTTTGGAGAGACATTCTCTTTCACTTCAATCTCTATCTCTCTTTACATTTTATTTGTCTTAAGAGCCTCTTAATGTAATTTGCGATAGTTTCTTTTAACGACCATGACTAAACTACTAAATAACAATATTTGAAAACTAAAAA
>ML779995.1:223913-235020 GCA_009831015.1 Picea engelmannii
TTTTTTTTTCAATAGAAAATTCGCTCAAAATTATATTAAAGTATAATTTTTTTTACATCATCAAGGATCCTTTTAACTATGGATCATTATGTTCAGCTTTATACAAAAAAGCGTCCATGACTAGTCATAATATACTATCCTCAAAAAGCCAAAAAACAAAAAACAAGCACGAGAAGTTAACACTTCAGAATTACAAAACATGTAATGTCCACTACCAACAGAAATATAAGTCGGATGCACATCATCCTGATGATATTTCAAAGATGTTTAAATGAGTATGTGGTCCTTCAACCCCATCTACCCATTGGTAAAAGGATAATCTTCCTTTTGGTTCCAAGAGAGTTTTTTTTGATAAAATGTTTGTCTCCTTATTGAAATCCCTGTAAATATGATGAAAGCTAATACCTTGGAATAAGTTGGCCAGCTCCCTGGTCTTATGCTTCCATCCTTCAATGTCAATCGCGTGGAGATTACTTTTTTTATTTAACCAATCTATAATTACCTTGAAGTCCCCCAGAATCTAAATTTTTTGGATAGACCACAAATTGGCTAGAGTAAGTGTAGCCCAGATGCCCAGAAGCTTCGTCTTTGGGTTGGTACCTTCTCCACAGTTGATATACCATTTAAAATAGTCGACCCTGATAAGTTGATGATGCCCCCATCTCCGCAACACTTACCACCTGAAATAGTCGTCCCATCAAAGCAAGCAATATAATATCCTTCTTGTTGTGTGATTGTGCAAACCCTAATGGAGGCAGGTTTAAGGGAGTGTGGAAGCCAAGAGTGAGATCCAAGAACCTTGAATACCACTGCAAAAACTGAGGGAGACCTCTCCTCAAAAATAAATTTGTTTCTCTCAATCCAGATGTGCCAACAAGTGAGAGCAGTTAGACCATTTGAAATTGTTTTATCCTTGGTCGAGATGGTAAAATAGTCATTTATGAAGGATTCATCCCAATTCCTTTTTAACTTAAAGAGCAATGATAATCTGGCCCAAACTTCCTTTGTGAATGTACAGTGAATGAGTAAGTGATCAATATCTTTATAATCGTGTTTATAGAGATAACAAAACTCGGGTCCCTCCCAACCTTTATTTTTGAATGTGTCCCAAGTCGGAACCTTCTTTTCCACTGCCATCCAGATAAACAATTTGATTTTTAATTGTATGTTCCACTTCCAAATAGTTACCTTCTAGCCGCTTCTGATTGGGTAGTCCATAGTTGAGATAAGAGCACAATAAACATTTTTAACAGTAATGTTCTCGGAAGAGTCCCCCCCTGTCTAAACAAGAGTATCAATTGAATCCCGGATATAAATGCCTGCGCCCAGAAGCGCCCTTCGAAATTTCTCCCATTCTGATGCTATAATTCCGTCTAAACCCAATTCCTCACTACTTAACCAAGCCTATGAAATAGAGCCAGCAATATGGGGAGTTGACACTTGTGCCAGGATAGTTATCATGTTATCTTTTAGTTGTGTTATCAGCACGTCTAAAAGGATTGTTCTGTCGCCCAGGCCAAGAATTCAATCCTTTCCAATAAAAATTAAATGTCCCGATCCTGGGCACCAAATCTGTGAGTGAAGAATCACATGAATTTTACTAGTGAGGCTATTCCAAATTCTAGATGCAGACTATTGTTTGTGAGAAGCCTTCCTATACCAATTGACCACAGTTACATTATATAAATATTTGTCCATTATAACTTTATGCCAAATGCCATCTTGTGTCAATACCCTCCAAAGGGTATTTACCAATAACGTCGAATTAAAAAGAGGAAGGTTTTGGAATCCCCATCCGCCAAATTTATTTGGTCTAGATAGAATGTCCCACCTACATAAGTGAAACTGCTGAGTAGTCTTGTTCCCACTTTAGAGAAAATCGAACATAAATTTTTGAATTTATTTAATATCAAGCGTGGGATGGTATCCAAGGACATCCAGTATACAGTTTGGCTCTCCGGAAAAACTTTAACTAAGACATAACGACCACCCGATGATAGCCACTTGTTGCACCATAGCCCAATCTTATTTTCCATTTTTGACACTAACCAATTCCAATCTTCAGTTTTACAAGCCCCAGTCTTTAAGTAATAGCCCAGATATTTGAACCCGATTGAAAGCTCGATAAAGGAATAAGGAATAAGATCCTTTAATGGAGCCATTCTTGCCCCCGTTAGACCTTCGTAATGAACGGTGGTTTTAGAAAGGTTTATTAATAATCCCGAAGCATTACAGAATAACGATAGAATGTTGACTACCTCCATCCATTCTTTTAAATTTTCCCTAGTCATAATAAGGACATCGTCCACAAACAATAAGTGAACAATTTTAATCATTCTGGAAACCTTTATACCTGTTAGATTGTCCTCTAGAATGCTACTTTTCATTAAAAGACCGATCCCTTCCATAACCAGGATGAATAATAAGGGTGACAATGGACAACCTTGGCGCAACCCCCTACCACTTTTAAAGAATTTTGTCACCTCTTTGTTGAATAACACAACAAAGGAGGATGATATAACACAACCCATGATCCAATTATTCATCTGTATGTCGAAACCCATTGTTATTAACGTCAATATTAAGTGATCCTAGTCAACACAGTCATAAGATTTCCTTAGGTCAAGTTTCAAAACCAATGACTTTATATTCTTTTTCTTAATGCTCTGAAGACTCTCATGAGTTGTACCTATTGCATCTTGTATCTGCCTACCTTAAAGGAAGCCCAATTGTTCAACATAGATAGATCTTGATAGACTCATCTTAATTCGATTAGAAATAATTGTGGATATCACTTTATAACAGAGATTGCATAAGGAAATCGGGCGAAAATCATCGACGGTAACAGGTTTGTTTTCCTTCGATATAAGAGTCAGAAAGGTTGAGTTTAGACTCCCATTAATGGTGCCTTTCCTCCTCGATTCCTCCACCATCTCAATGAGATCTTCCCCAACTAAGTCAAAAAAGAAAGTGAAGAATTCAGTCGTCTGGCCCCAGACTCTTTTCTTTTTTAAAATGAAATAAAACAAACTTTAATTCCTCCAAAGTGACTAGGCTATAAAGAGGGCCCGTCTCCTCATCACTAACCATCCTGGGAAAGAGGCTAGTTACCTTGACTTGATCAATGGTATTAACAATTGTCGGTGCCTTGTAAAAACATTTATAATAAGATATTGCTTCTACCCTTATCACTCCCTGGTCTGCAAGGATGACTCCATTCCCATCCATGATTTCCCATACATGTTTTTTATTCCTATTGTGGCTTGCCACATTATGGAAATACTTTGTATTATTGTCACCACTTTTAACCCAAATCGCCATGCTGCGAAGTATCCAAGTCTATTCATCATCGCATAAAATTTTGTTTCTTTTACTTTCCAACACATGTAGATGTATTTCCGCCCCCCTATTTGAATAATCCCCGACCAACTTCACAATGGTCTCCTTTATATTTGCTTCTAGGATCTCCAATTGAGCCTTGTTATTTGCGCATAATTCTTTATACCAGAGTTTAGTTTGACATTTTAATTCCTTTAATTTCCATACTAATCTGCATTGCTTATCACCTTTTGAGAGGAAACAAGGGTCCTTCCAAATTTTATGTACCAATGCCACATAATATTCATCATGCAACCAATGGGCATTTAGTTTAAATGGATAAGCCTTGTAAATAGGTAGTATTTCCAGCTGGAGTAGAATGGGTGCATGATCTTATATAAAGGGATACTCAACCCAGGACCGGGACAATCCCACCTCAGCTAATAAACCTTAAGACATAAGACACCTATCTAGACGTCTCACAATGTCTTCTTAACACCTATCTAATCGGCTTAACGTCTATCAGATATTTTGAAAGAAATAAATCTTTGTAGTAATCCTATGTTACACCAGGAGCAAAAGTGCCTCCCCATGCCTCATCTGAAGAGATAATAATCTTCAAGTTTCCAACAATAATCAAGTTGTCGATGGATAATATGCCACTATCTTCCATCGAGCTCCAGAAACGTTTCTGATCTAGACATGGACCATAAACATTTAGTAAAGCAATATCCCTCTTGTTAATAACACACCTTCCTGTTAACAGAATACCACCAATTTTAAGAAATGGAACCAATTCATACAGATTTGGGTCCCAAGTGACCAATAAACCTCCCGAATTGCCAATAGAATTAACAACAGTCGATACCCAAGATGGACGTAAATGGTGCATAAAATCTCTAACTTTATGTTCGTGAACCAGGGTTTCCTGTAGGAAGACAATTTCAGGGCGAGTTTGATCTAGGAGCCTACAAACTAAGGCAACTTTGAGGGTGCCTCCTATCCTTCTAATATTTAATGTGATTAAAATCATCACTTAGCCCGCGCCAGGGATTTCATTGCTCTAAGAGCCCCACTATCAGTGGAGGGAAGGACTGTTTGGAAAGACCCGCCAATTTTTTATGTAAAATTCTAGTCTTAATAGGAGAGTGCTCAATGCCAATGCCTCTAGACCAGGAAAATTTCTTTCCCTCCCTTTCAGGATTTTTAAGTGGAGTAGAGGTTCCAGTTCCCATCAAAGGTTCTAGGATAGCCTTGCCTAAATAGGTTGGCAACATTAAGTTATCGTTTGAGTCTCTGATAAAGGGAATCTGTGAATCTAATACAACACTGAGCATGGAATCATCCACCTCAAATTCTCCACAGCCCGGCTCCACCATAGTGTTTGATAAAGGTTCTGACGGTGGAGGAGAAGAGAGTAAGATCCCATCCTAAGAATTAGGTTGAGGTGGGGATAAGGCCTGGGATAATATAGAAGGTTGGGGAACAGTAGATTCCACCAATACGGAGGGTAGGTTCTTCGGGGTTACTATAGGGAGTGTAACAGGAAAGGTCATCTCCAGCGAGCTCGGTGGACAAGGAACAATAGTGTCCTTATCCCCCTCAGATTGCCTCTTATCAAAGGACATTGAAGAAAGTAACCAGTGTGAATTATCCAAGGCCTCCTTCTCCCAAAGCGTCAAAGTTGAATATAAGGAAGGGAAGAGTTTTTGTAACTTACCAGTGAGAGTCAATAGAGTCTTCTACTGGTGCCAAGGAACAGCTCCATAATGAATAGTCTCGCACCCAAGAGAATCTGCTTCATCCATATAATTGGGTGGGTACCTTTGTAGCATAGTATTCTCTGACAATTCATCAACTTCTTTACCAACACAGTCACGACGAAGGTGGCTCGTTTGGCGGCACAAATTGCACCGAAAAGGTATACCAAGATAGTCTATCTTCTGGTTGTGTCTCCAACCACGCCATTCGATGTCAATGGCTTTCGGTAAACCTTCGTGGATATCCATTTCCACTAGGATTCGACCCACCTTCCATGTAGAATCAACAAGTGACTTGTTATCCAGGGAAATGAACTTACCTAAAGCATCACCTATAGCCCATAAGGCCCCTTCGTTCCACAAGTGCAAAGGTAAACCTGATAGAAGAACCCACAAATGACGATATTGAAAATGATTAGTTGTCGGGTCAAAGGCAACCCGCCAACATTTTAGAATCAAGTTTCTACCGCCGAAAACCCACTGTGAGTTTAGTAAACAAAGACGTGTCCTTCGACGTTCTACGCATAAACATGAGCCACCCTTTTGTGAGATAGAGGACCTCAGGCTCATATCCCAACATAGGATTCCAATGTTTTAATACCCACTCTGAGACAGGTCCCTTACTAAGATATTTGTAGGATAATCTACCTACCAGGCCACAGAGGGTCATCCTGCAAGTTTCTTCTAAGCCCATGTCCGAGCCCAAAACCAACTGCTTAGCCTTCCTGTTTTCTTTCCACAACTTTCGCCGAACAGTATTCAGGTCAGCCTGTTTGTGGGGTTTTCTCTGTCCCACCGGAGAGAATACTTCTTTAGAGGATGCTTAATTTATGTTAAGGGACTGTGACTCGATAGTATAATGGTTATGAGTAAACGTTGCAGGAGGAGTAACCAGGGAACTAGTCGATGAACCAGAAAAAGGAAAGTATGTAATGCTTGCAGTGGGAGACGACGTAAAAGTGCAAGGGAGTAGTGCCTTTGGCACACCTTCCAAGTTATCTGCCTTGGTGAAGAGACCCACATGCTTCCAAGAAACCTCGTCATCGGAATTCATAAGTGCCATCGCGTTCCTATCTAGGTCATTACGGAGGAAAGAGCTCATAAACGTCCACCTGTAAACCACTAATCGATGACCACCACTGCGAACTGACGCTAGTTCAGTTTCCTAGAGAGGAAAGTAAATGCAAAGGGTGGGCCCGAGACCTAAAGGAACAATTGTCCAAGACAAATAAATAGCAATAAATACTAGAATGAAGGTTTAGGCCTCTAAGAAAGGAGAGGGACGAACCCCAGTTTAAATGAAAGAGTGTTATCGGATGTGCAGTGCTAAACCCTTGGAACCCTACCGAAAGACTAAACCAGGTCCATTATGAAATAAACCGTCTAGTAACCTCCAGTCTAGTCGATGATTTAATATGTAACAGAGTCGGCCCATCCTCTGCCATCACTAGTGCGCATTAAACCTTCTGAATTCAAAATATCCATTCCCGCTCAGTGACAGACCATTCCCACTCTTTCACGATCCAAATTCACCTTTAGTAACTTCTTAAAAGACTCACGCTCATGCTTTCACATACCATTTTTAGTGTGGAACACAAATTTGATATCAAATTTATCAAAGAGGAAATGAATAAACTCATTGAATTAAACCATGAGTGTAACAAACAATATTTTTGTTCTAAGACTTTTGCGACCATTGTTTTGATCAGAGAGTTATTTTGGATTCATCGCATAGGTTTTTTTTTTCGACGTTTCGGACCAAACTAGTGTGGTCCATCATCAGGAAAGCGTTTGTGAGAAATGAAGGAAAAAAGGATATAACAGGTATATAAATACTCGAAAAGTTTTTATAAGGAGCCGACTTATTGAAAATGAAATCAAGAATTATAAAATTTTAGAAATTATAATTGTTTGTTTAAATAATTAATTATTTGTTTGTTTAATAATTAATTATTTGTTTGTTTATTAATTTTTATTTAATAAGAGCCGACTGGAAAATGTTTATAAATTAATATTTAGAATTATTCATATTGGCTAGGGTAGGGATCTAATTTTGACTAATTTTCCATCCATCATCTTTGTTTAGATTATTAGGTTGTTTTTCAATTTCGATTGCTTCTCTGAATTTCCTATTGTGATAGTGATCTATCTTGGCAAGGATTTTGGTCTCTTCAATACAAATGTGATGTTTAGTTTTATCTGAGTGTTCTGTGAGAGCTAAGGGACGAGTGCGATTGTGTTTGATCTCAGCGGCATGTTCTTGAATCCTAATTCTAAAGGAACGACTTGTTTCTCCTATGTATTGTTTACCACACGAACACGGGATCATATAGACGTATTTATGTTCGATGGGATCAACAAAGTCTGTAACAAACAATCTTGAACCTTGTATTTTTTGGTATAAAAGAACATAAAAATGGAATTAAAAAATAAATCACAAATTGAAACAAGTTGCATTGTAAAAGAAAAAAAGTTGAGTAAAATAATTAAACATAAAAAAGGTAAGCTATAATACCCATAAATATGACATACTTAGTAAAACTCTCAACTATGTGTTTCCTCCTAAGAGGTCACAAGTTCAAATCCTGAGGGGGGTAGGGTATGTATACCTCCCTAGACTTTACTAGGCAGAGGAGATCTCATACACCAATTTGTTGTCTAGCTTGGAAGTGACTTTAAAAATATTATTATTATTATTATTATTATTATTATTATATATATAATTTTAATTTTAATTTTGGAGGGATGAATTTTGTTGTATTGCAAATTGTTTCCTTTCTCAGCAAATCTTATTAAAAGAAGAATACTTTTAGGGGTTAAATTTAGCTCATTGGTTAATTTTCCATGGTTTTTCCCAAAAAAAAGATTAGCTATTCTAAATATGATTGGCCCAAATTATGTAGAATAAAAATATTTTACCTTAAAAATAGTCATTTTATACAAACTATATAAAAATTTTAGAAATTTGAATATTTTTACAAAAATATCTTCAAACATTTTATAGTTGGCATTTATAGGATTAGTAAGATTAGCCAAAGTTTCTACATTTTAAAATAAAATTCCATCCTTAAAATCATCCGTGATTTCAACCCATAAGTTGCTACATCCTTGTCTCATTTGGATTAGATAAATGTCAAATAAAGGATATGTATACTCAACGATATCTTTTTGATAGGAATTTGAAAAATATTTATTAGTAAAATTATAAATTATAATTTTGTTAAATATAAATTTAAAAATATACTATTAAATAATTTTAAAATGTACTATTAAAAAAATTAAAACAAAATAAAATAAAATAGGTTTTTTTCATATGCGTGGTGAGGGGCTCAATGCCCTCGCTTATATTAAATTATAAAAATCTATTTAAAAAATTATAGAACTTGTCACCCTTCAACACACAATACAATGTAGGTAGTGCACACGAAATTATTATTGAAATACCCATACTATTTTATTATAGTATAGTTTTCATAAAACAGGCCAAGCTATATGCAGCATGGGACTCGCAAAACTCCAATAGGACTTGATTAAGTAGTAGATAAATCCAAAACTTTTGGGAAGTTTTTTTCTAAATATGTTTTTTAAATATCAAAATCCCTAAAATGAATATTTTTTGAACAAAGTTTCACTAATTAAAAGAAACTGCAAATAAATTAGAGAATTTTTCATTAAAAAATTGGAGGAATTCTATCTAAGGAAGAACTTTATCCCAGGTTTTGACCTATTCCGATACCACTAAAAATCCGAGATTTGAAATTTATTATGATGAGTACGAGATTTGAAATGTTCTCCAATACTGCAAATTTCGACATAACTCCGCTGAAAATGAGGCGATTTAAATAACGCCCATAAAGCTCGGATAAACGCCATCCACTCCCTATAATCCTCCTCTTACGAATAACGTTATTCTCCTTCCTAATGTTCATCTTCACTTGAGATAAATTTGTAGAATTTACTATAAATTAAAAAAAAAAACAATTTATTCATTATTTTGATTTGAGATATAAATGTATTAATTTAAATTTACATATAAATTAAAAAACAACATTTAGTTTGATGGCCATTAACTAATACCAAATTATTTGACACTTTTAAGTTTATTGTCCTGACTTTATTGTATTTTAAAAATATACTCTTATGATTACATCTTATCACTAATGAGATACTTTAGTATGGCCAATAGCTTTGGATAAAATATTTGTTAAATGAAATAGCTTTTCCTCATCGACATGTTTTTCATAATTCCGTCAAACATGTAACTGAGCGCAGCGATCGACAAACCCATGAGTCCTCCATCCAAATTGAGAGACGCATCCTAGAGTTATCTAGAGGATTAAGTAAGTTGATGAGGATCTCTTCCTTAGGGATTAAACCCCTACTCGGGATTAAACCCCACCTTCAAAAGTGTAAACATTTCCTAAGTATTTTTAATTTAAAACAAAATTCATTTTAAGGAATTTGATCTCAGTTGATTTCTACACATGATAAATTAGGGGTTAAGACGGATCTGCATTGATTCTTATATATATAAGAGCTACCTATCAACTTCATGTTAAGCACGAAAGGAATTACACATCTCTCTTATAATTGAAATGTTTCAACCACCAAGTTTGAAGTAAGCATAACCTTAGCTCCAACAACAATAAGAAGCTCATTGTCTAATTTTTCCTCATCTGCTTCCATGGAGTAGTTGATACTTACTCTTGTAGCAACACTTTGTGCAATAGGGTGATTTAGTGATATCAAACCATGCTTATTGAAGTTATTGTGATTGTGGACATCATCATTTGTTGCAAACAAATGTATAGGCTTATCAAATAACTCTTTTGTGGAACCATCCATATTGGTATATGTACGTGTCATTGGTAATCTCCAGTCTTCTACAATTGGAATTGCATCTCTAACATTCATTAGTAGATGCCGAAAACATTTCTAATCATTTCTTTGTCAATCTTTCCCAAACACTATATCAAGAGTTACAACAATTATGAGTAAATTCCATAATTCTCTTGCATTACCTTCACATGCATATGTAGGTCTATCCAGAATAAGAGGTAGTTGTCCCAAATCACCTACCAATATAATTGATCTACCTCCAAAAGGAACAATATAATTTTTCAAAATAAGCTTGACAAAGTCGAGCATCAATTTTGTCAACAAATTTCTCCCTATAAAACTCATCTCATCGATAATGATGGATTTGATGTGTCTCATCTCCTCTTGTAAGGTAATCAAATGTGACCCTTGTAAATTGGTCATGTCTTAGCTTATTGGTATATGAAGTGAAAAGTGTATAGTCATTGTAGATATGTTGAATTCTACAACACTCGTAGTGGTGAGAGTCATCTACTACACACAACAACTCAATCTTTTTCAGTATCAAATCAACAATATAATATTTAGTTTAAAATGTTAAATAATGGATGTCTCCGTATATAAATATAAGTTTAAGATGTCTTCCTAGATCATTGATGCCATTCAAGGTGCGTTGATGTAGATAATGCATAAAATAATGGATCTATCCATATAGGAATATAATTTTAGGCTATCACTAATGTCACACTATCATACAATCTTACATATAACAACAATAATGATTAGTAGTCACATAAACATTGCAACATACCTCCCACAATCAAAGCAACAAACCCTCCATTAAAATTTCAATAGCGCCGACCTTTGGTCCTCTCTATAATTTGAAATATGTTTTAACCGAATGTCACATCACATTATCTTATTCTTCTTGTTATCTATGGGTTTATGTTAATTCAATGCCATATATATATATATATATATATATATATATATATATATATATATATATATTGATTGTTAAGAACCAAATATCAATATAGCATAGAAAAACCTCAGAAAAAGTACTCTACGCCTTGAAAAAGAGATAATTTCAGATAATAAGCCTCTTCGAGGGGGCAACCTCCTTTTACCCCACTTAAATGTTCAAGTACAAGATGATTCCAAATGAAAATGTCTCCTTGGTATATATAGGAGACTAGGAGGTATAATTA
>ML779995.1:239709-256311 GCA_009831015.1 Picea engelmannii
CATGTCGATTGTGCGTGATAGACCCGTAGTTATCTCTAGTCACAACTTTGTATATTCATTTTGGTGTTCACGTAGAAACCCAAAAAAATTCAAGAAACGATAAATCCTCGAAACCCTAATTCAAAAAAGAACCTTGATTGACGAATCATTGTTTCTCCATTAAATATGAAGCCATTATAAGAAAATCAAACACATAAGAAGAACCTTTGTGAGTCTCCATTCCATTAAGTAGTAGTAACATATTTACATTGTACATCTTCCCCTAGGAACGATGTTTATTCTACGAAGATTGCATCTAATGTTTAGTCTTATTTTGGAAAGTGTTATTCTTCAATATCTCACTTAGAGAAGGACTTTAAATGTGGACACCTTTACTTGGAGGGAGCACCACCCATTCAAAGGTATGTTTGAAAACCCTTATCTTTCTCTCTTAAAATTGCATATTTCCTTCTTATTCACATGCTCTCAACAACTAGCCATTATATATAGCCAAAGATCCAACCAGTATAGGAGATAAAATCATTTACGTTCTACCTACAAATATGCCATCTCTTTCCCTTCTTCCAATTGTCCCTCCTTCTTAGTGAGTGTGGCTTTCTCCTGCTCCATATCCACTAAAAAATATAACAATTAGTTTAAAATGTTAAATAATGGATGAATCTATATAGGAATAGAAGTCCATGCGATCTTCCTAGATCATTGATGCTACTAAAGACCCATTGACATTGAAAATAATACATCTATCCATATAGGAATATAATTTTAGATGATCTCTAATGCCACAATAGAATCATCCCTGGGTGCACTTCTACGCACATACAAAAATATTGATAATACTAAAAAAACAAAAAAAATAATAATATAGAAGTATTATAATTTCAAAATTTATGTGTTATGCTTATGATATTTACAAATTGCAGTGAACTTAAAACCTTCCATAAGTCTTTCTCATAATATATATATATATATATATATATATATATATATATATATATATATATATATAATTAATTAATTCCTTCTTTCTATTAAGATAATAGGATGTACAATAAAAAGGCGTTGATGCACAATCAAGAGTATGGTCCATCAACCAAATCACCAAAATGGAACATAATAAAATTGTCTAGTAATTGTTCTCAAAGTATACCCGAGTGGTATCAACAAACATACATCAATCACAAAAAACAAAAAGAGTTGTTTTTAATAAAAAGAGTCCTTGATTAGAGAAATGGAAGAGCCCTCAAGACATTCCTCCCAAACAAGAGTATTTGATGGAAACTAGAGTGCCTCTTTTGAGATTTTATCAACCTCAATATTATGTTCCCTGAAATGTGTGAAAAATGTGTATCTTCAAAATATCTGGCAGCAGAATGAAGCTTCTAACCTAACTGAATCAAATTCAAATGTTGAAGATGTGTCACATTATTCATCCACCCGATGCATAGTATATAATCTCCATAAATATGGCATTTATAAACTCCTTTTCCAGAATCCATCTTTAGAAGCACCAAGAGTGTCGAGAATTCTTCCAAATTATTTGAACCAAAGCCAATGTTTTCTCTCCCATGAAAGTAGTGTGCTGAAGAGAGGTATAGAGAGAATCCTAATCCACAATTCTTATCGGGGCCTTGATAGGCCTTGTCAAAAAATCCCCTTTGCTTGGAGATATCAATATTAAGAGGAATGATCATTCTTGGAGGTTTGTTACTAGGGGTAGACTTATAAAACCGGGAAAGTGCAATAACCTGTTGTGAAACTTTGAAGGATGGTCAATAGTTGTTTTCAAATAGTCTCTCATTATGAGCGAACCACAATCCCCACAAAACTAACAGTGGCAACACTTTCCAAATAAAGAAACTTTGATTCGATAAATATTATTTGAAGCTATTGGAGATTCTCTATTTTGACCAGAGTTGTGAAATACTTGTGTATGTATCCAATTCAAACAAAACTTGTTTGGAAAAGTCATAGTGGAGGAAAATATGTGCAATCATTTCTTCTTCTGTAAAACAAATAGGGCATATAAATGGTCCTTGGTGACCAATTTTTTGTAGTTGTTCCCAGGTTAATACATGACCTTTGAGAATCATCCAGAAGAAGAGGGTAGTCTTTGGAGGCCCTTTGAATTTCTAGATCATCCTATACCACCATGTAGGATTTTCTTCTTCAATACTCATCAAAGAGGTATATCTGATCTTGGCAAAGTATGACCCTCTAGACTACGGAAATGACCATGCTAACTCATCTAGGTTCTCTGATAAATGAATATAATTTTTTTGAAGTGTTGAGGTATAATTATGCCAATCCTACTCTCAAATTTCATTGAGATAAATGTTTTATGAGGAGTGCCAATCTTGATTCCAGATTGTAGTCGTTTCCCAATTAGCTAGTTGATTCTGTGAAAACAAACCTTTTTTTCTGAGAGTCTATATAAGATTCTCCTCTAGGAAAACTTTTCCATCACAACCTATGATCTCATTGGTGTCGATCCTTACTTGGATACCATTATGTACCCTCCATCCTAAGTAATTTCCAATAATTGGGAATGCTTGTGTCAAATCCCTCCACTGTGTGGATGCAATCGGTAAATTTTTGTTCCTAAGAAAATTCAATCCACTATGGATAGAGGAGAAATGTATTTTTCAATTAGTATATTTTTCCAAAGGCTCTTGTTGGTAAGGAATAACCACAGTGATTTGGTCGCAAGGGCCTGCCCAAATTTAACACCATCCTTAAGTCCCCATCTGTCGCTTTCTTTGGCCATAGTAAGGCATTTCCATCTTATCAAGTGAATACCTTTGTATTTTGAACTGATTTTACAGAGATAGTTAAAAAAATTGATCTGGATAAGGATACCTTTTGCAATCTCTTCCATTAGGTGCCAATATATAGGGATCACCTCTAGAAATGGTTTGATGAGAACAAGTCGACATCCCTTGGAGATTCAACGATTGCACCATAAATTCACTTTTCACTCTGCCTTCTCCACTAACCAGGAGTAATATACAATGCCATATTTATTAGTCTTTATGACATATCCCAAATACATTATTCCCTCAACAATATATTTTTGTGAAAATGGAAAAGAATTGTTGAATACGGTACTGAATTCTACATTGTCAGAAGAAAGATAGATGGAGGAATTTCTATCATTTATAGCCATCCCTATTGTTGCATTGAATTTTTTTATAATTTCCATTAAGGATTGGTAGTCTGCAAGAGTACAACAACAAAATATTAATACATCATCAAAAAAGGTAAATGGGCGAGAGTTTTCTAGGCGCTGAATGAGATTTTGTGGAAGGTGAGGGTTTGACGATCTTCTATCAGGGAACAACCTAGGCCTTCCATCACCAAGATAAAAAGGTATGGGGATAAGGGACATCCTTGTTTGAGCCCCCTACCATATTTGAAGAAGGTGGTGCAAACTCCATTAATCAACAAATAAAAAGGAGGCCGAAGTGACACCGACCATTATCCAGTTAATAGATTGAAGGTCTAGACCGATATACATAAGCAGTAATATGAGGAATAACTGGGAAAATCTATCAAATTATTTTTATAGATGAATTTTGAATACCAACACATATTTATTTTTTGTTTTGATAGTATGTAGACCTTCCTATGCTACACCAATGCCCTCGTGTATTAGTCGACCTTTGAGAAATATGAACTGTTCATGGGAGATCTAGTTGGATAGGTGTTGATCTAAAGGACTATTTTATGGTCTTAAGGTCAACCTCACGAGGACATGAATCCCCCTACGGTTTTAGAGAGGTGGTACTCCTATTTTTCTTATAATTCCAAGAAAATAAAATCTGATAAGGACCAAACTTTGTATTTACATTCACATTCAAGGAAAACAACACCTGAGATTTGGGACCAAGTGCTTTAAAAGAAACTCACATGTACAATATTTACGACGTGAATATATAAAATGAATACATAATACAAAGTACTACTATCTCCATCAGAACATTTAACAATGCCACAAATAGAGAGACAAGGGAATGGACTGCAAATAAAAGAGATTTTTAAATTATCATTCCATAAAGTGTCGAAACGATTATGATAAATAAAACATTGGGTAACTCAAGATTTTGATCAAATCCTTTGAGAATACAACAATGTAATATCCTGAGTATCTCTCTCGGAGTCTCAATAATAATAATGAGTCCTTAAATACAAAAGTAAATGTATTTAAAGAAAATAAAAAAGAATTCACCCTTCAAAGAGGACTAGGATTGTCTCTCGTGGACCATAAAATGAAAAGACCTAGAAGATTGAAATAAAAACAACCAAGAATCAACATAAATACCACAGAATACTGAGAAGATACAAGAAATATGACAAATGATTGTAGCAGAAAATGGACTGAGGAAAAAATTGAAAGGATAGAGTTTATGTTCGATTCATTGTGATGGAAAAAATATATTTTTTTACTTGCTTGCGGCTGGCTCCTTTATAGGTACATGTTTTTTTTGAGGTAGCACAAATACTCTTATTGTTTCTTGATTGGATGGTTCAGTAACTTCAATTAATGCCTTGTTCAACCATTCTTCATTGTATTCTCTTAAAGGTGCCATGATAATTTCATGTTTAGTTTTAATCTCAAATAGATAGCTTTCAAATTCCATTAAATATAGCTCTGATTGATGAAATGTGTTGTCAACTTCATCATTTATGTTGATATACTGAACTAAACATCTTTCAACTTCATCCTTAGAAAATTATATCGTTTCTGTAAATTCGTTAGCCCAAGCAACTTTTAGTGCTTTAAGTTGTCCTGTTAAAGATTCTTTGGTTGATATTATGGTATCCTTCAATAAATTAGGACCATCTAATTCCTTGGTAAGACTAGAAATTTTAAGAAATAGATCACTCTTTGTATTCCTTAGAGCCTTGTTTTCATTTATCATTTCTCTTAAATCTTTAATTCTCCTTAACCAACATGCATTAATCTTCTTCATGCGGTAAGGTGAAGGAAGTTTCTGTTCTTTTCTTTGGGCTTCATTTAAACTTGAGACTTTGGCTGAAAATGTGTTTACGACTTATTTGAAAAATACTTCATCATTTTCCAAATATTTCTGCAAATATTCTTTGAAACTATCTATTCTAGAGGAAAAACTAACAATTATTGGGAAAGATCCCAAATTTCTTGAATTATATCAACCCTTTTTGTATGGCATCACCAACATATTTTCTTATGACCTGCAATAAACTTGATGAACCTTTGTATTTCGTATTTCTTACGGGGATCTCCTCCAATTCAAGTATAGGTTGCATAGAACTTAAAGGTTTTGGAAATAGTGGTGTTGGTACCAAAGAAACTTCTAATTCTTTTACCCTTTTCTTTAGTTCCAAATTCTCTCTTTCCATTTTGTCAATTCATTGTTTTAATGCATCTCTAGTAGCTCCATGAAAGTCTACAATTTTAGATGGTGCTAATAAATCCAATTCAATTGAGTATTTCCATCATTCAGATGACTTCTTATTCTTGGTATTAACTTTTTTTAGCAATAATTTTTTGGTTTCCCGATTGTAAGTTGTGTGGTGCAGAGTGACAGATTCCTCTTAAAATATCTCAGGATCCTGAGTCATAATAGCATCAACTATTTCTCTCGTGTATAAAAACCTTTGCGTAGACCAGTTAGGTTCTTCAATGATCTTGTTCATGTCCATCGCACGGGGAATTTCCTAGACTTCCGATGCGTTTATTTCCACTGATAATACATTTATTTTTATTTTTATAGGAGTACATGCAACATGTGTTTTCTCAATGCTTTTCCTTGGTGGATTTTTATCTCCACCATCGTCTAAGCCTCCAACTGGTTTTTTTCTCATATCTATTCCACTTCTTATGCTCTTCATTCTGGATGGAGTGCTTCTTTGAGACATTGTTGGCAAGTTAGGGTTTTTATTTGTTGTTTCTCTGTCGTGTTGTTTATATATCTCATTTGTACTATTTACTTCTGCAAAATTGTTTGAATTTTGGTAGGATGCTAATCCCTGAAGATCCAAATTATCTTCGCCACCTTCTTGAAATTGTCCAACTCTGATCAAGTGTGAAGAATACTCCACTAACTGCATATGTGTAGTGAATTTGCTATCTGATTCAAAACCTTCAACAAGTTTTGCTTCCTTCAAACCCATATGTTCATGATGTCCTGCCAACTCATTCAGGTGAGTTATATGTTTAATAATGCAATCCCAAATTTTCCATAGCAGGGGTAAAAATTGTTTTTTCTTTTGTCATGAAAGAAATGGGCCCAAGTTTTTTATTGCCTGCATATTTCTCCAACAAAGAGTTTATCTCATGTATAAAATAGTAAAAGGAAAGGTTTCTCCTTTCTACCAAATATTCTAATTACAGTGAATTCTTCGGAAAACTCATAAATCCATTTTCCAGTGAGGAAGGAAGTTTCCTCTAAGGATAACCTTGATGTGTTTTGTCTAAATATTAACGTTTTGAACTCTGAGATGAAATTGTTGTGACCTGGGTATAAATTTTATTGGGATTTATGTTTGTACAAAATTGAATACCACGCATAAGCTAGTTCTAAATTAAAATCCACATGTTTTTCCCAAGGAAAATATTAAAAAACATGGCCATAAGAAATGGAAAAAACAGGTAAGAGTCCTATAGAATTTATGGGTATTTTTGAGGTTATTCAGTTGGAAAGAAACTTCATTTGAGATGATATAACCCCAATCGATGATATATTTTTCATGCAGGGAATAATGCATAACATATATAACATTTTTTGTTACAGACATAGTAGTTTCCAAATTGAGAATGCGGGCAAATAACCAAGCAAATTATTTGTACTGGTATATTAGAAAATTTACCTCGATTCTAGAAGTACCAGGGTTACAGGTCAAATCTTCCAAATATTTTTTCACCGGTCTATTCCCTCTCTTATGTTGCTTCAAAAATTCATCGACGTCCTCGCTCTTCAATCGCATAGTTAGTGAAAGGAGTCACAACATTTTAGAAAATGTTGAAGGAGCTAGAGAAATGGGTTGATGACCTTGCATTTGAATTATTATTCATTCAAAGAAAAATGTATCTGCACACCATTGGATAATCTCTTTCATACCATTTACTTCTGGAACACATCCCGCCAATGTTATTCCCGGGGTCTAGATTAGGTTTTTCTTCTTCTCAGCTGAAGGAAGAGACTTGTATTACTTGTATTCCCTAGACCACTCGAACTGTTGATCTTCACGACCCATTGTGTTCTATGTATATCTAGAAAAATCTTCCTTCTTCTTACTTGACATCTTTTCTTCTTTTTACAAAGGAGGCGCTACATTCAATACTTACAGGTTGGCATTTTTACTTTATTTAAATTCTCACTACATACTGCCTTGGTAACTTAATCAACCATAGACCATGCTTTAAATGTCATCAACTTTCATGGGACTTGGATTTATTGTGACCCTTAATTGATGCATTATGTAGTAACAACGACATTATGCTTTTACGAGTGGTAGATAATGTGAAAGGGGTAATTAATTTCAAGGGAAATGGTGATGTGATGGTATGATGGATGGAAAGTATTAAGTATGGAGGTGTGAAATGATGTATGGGAAATACTAAGATTATAACATGGATTTGTGAAGTTGCGGGGTTGATGGGTTGCAATCATAAATGCTTTTGAAACAATCTTTAGGAAAGGGTGACAATGCCAGTATTGAAATTGCTAATATGGCTAAGTGTTGGGAGAAATGCAAACTTGCGGATGTGTGGAACTACTCTCAATTGAAAAGTGATGGGGAAAGGAAATCCGCTCCGTAATGAGAAATATGGATAAGCATGAAAATAAGTGAAAAGTGTAAAGTGAATGCAGACCTGCAAACTAGCAGAGGTGGAGACCTAAAAAAAGTCAATGGATAGTAAGTAGCTTTGCATTCGCATCGCTTGAAATTGACGAAGTATCAAAATAAAATGGAAAAGAAAACAAAGTATATTATTTTGGTGATTGTGGGGTTGCAGACCTGTTATAACCCTCAATTGTACCATACATGCATACCTAGAATTAGACCATCTTACTTGCTATTTTTGCCAAGCCATCACTAAGCAACTCTTCTTCAAAACCATATTTTTGAAGATGTACGTGCCCTGCACCATTACTGCCCACGTACACACACTTGTTGCACCACTAAAAATCAGGTATGTATGCTAGCTACACCATTACAACCTGCGTATACTCACAAAAGTTTTAAAAATTAAAAAGTTGCAAGGAATTCGTTGAGATTACGGGCTATTGGGTAGTTTTCTAACTGTCCCATCGCCTATAGCCCATCACCCAACCGAATAACCATCCTTTTGGTCATATAAAAAGAGGTGTTGGGGTGTCATTCCATAGCTAAGAATAAGAATGGTGAAAATATGCCCATTTCACTTCCCCACCTTGCCCCAAGAATTTGCAGCCACATTGTGAGTTTTGAGCCAGAATTCCCTATTCTTGCCTTTTTCCTCCATTGCAAGCCTAATCCATTCCCTAGAGAGAGCTGAAGAGGAGAAAGATACGTGGAAGCACAATTGGAGCTTGGTGAAGAGGAGCCCGGACCATGTTCGAGGAGCATTCGTCGATCTCATTGTAAGTAACTTTGTGAGATTAATAAAAAGGAATACTTTTTCTATCCCGAATATGATGTGTTCAATGTTTATGTTTGAATTATATTTGATTATGACATCTAACCCACTAATTCATATATGATATGCATGTTCGTATTTCTTTGTTTTTCTGTTTATGAATACAAGTCGACCTTGGGAGGAGACTTGTAGTCGAGGGACAACCGAACGCAAAAGGATCAACATTGAACGCGGAGTTTAAGGTAGATTTACCAGATCGTTTTACTTTGTATTTTATGCATGAATGTGGGGTATATTTGGGGTAGTTATAAAACGTAGGAGACTTTTAGACGATTATATATGCCTACATGTTGAAACCTAGTGTAGTCCATAGGGGGTTTTCTTGCTATAGCAGAATTGACGACCGTACTGGGGAAACCTTTAGGGTTTTAGGGGGTTTTATGGGTATTTGATTGGTTTTTACCTTTTGAGTTTCTTTCTGAGTCTGCTGAGTCTTTAAGGGATTTTGGTCACATATTGTTGCTATACCAAGTCTCCCTGCCCTGTTAGTCTACATGTTTGTCTTATCTGTTTTTGAAGAGTTACAGAGGTGTGCACGGCCTGTAGTGGGTCTACACGCATACATACACACCCTGCCTTTTGACAGCCCATGTACATATGCAAGATTCTTAAGCACCAGTAGCATGCATGTGTCAAGAATTTTTTTCCTTAAGAAGGGGCAGTCAACCTCTTCCCTGATTGAAGTCTGACTTCTCAGGGTTTCTTGATTAAGTACAATGTCTCTGTTTTTACAGTTGAAGCTTGGGTTTGATGTCAGTTTAGTTATCTTTTTAAATATTTCTTGTGTTTCCTAGCTTTTTTAACTTATTCATCAGCTTCTTTTAGAATATTTTGTTACTTCTGCTTTGATTGGAAGAAAATATAAAAAAAAAAAGTTAGTTTGTTAGGTCTCTTTCTTTCTTGGCATTTGCTTTGCATTTTTATTTGAAAAAGAAAACGAAATTAGCATAGTGTTGTGTTTTCTTCGCATCTTGAAAGAATTTCAAAAGAAAAATAATAAATATAATCCTTCTTTGCTAGTGTTCTTATAAGTTTCATTTTTCGCAAGAGTCTTAACAACGTCAGTTACACTACCGCACCCCCTTTTGAGTGAATTAAGCCACTTAAAATTAACGCTTAATTAAAATTTACTAGACATTATGTTTGTAGGGTCCATCAACTAGTCTAGGCTAGAGCCTTGATTTAGGTCGGAGAGGAAACTCTTCAAGGATATAAAACAAACATACAAGTCTGAGCTAGGGAGTGTGAAAAGTCTAGTAAACGTGAAAGTTATCCGGGACCCCCTCTAACACAGGGGCTAAACACGAGGTCGTGTGCGGAAAGGTAGCGGAGATAACCCCTCCAAAGTCGAACCAAGCATAGTGGGGAACACATATTAAGGACTTGTCGTGGGATATTGTCGGTTGCATTTTCCTACGAAGCTTCGTGGATCTCGAATCTATTCGAGGTCCTCAGTTGTCTTCCAGACAACTTTCTTTCGATACCCTTGGTAGGTTTCGGGCTTAGTTACCTTGCTCATTGCGGGCCACCCGACTGTCGAATGTACCCTCTTGGTGACTGTTCACGAGTTGGAAACTTAGTTTCCCATTTTCTAGGGACTTACACAGGTGACTGTTCACGAGTTGGAAACTTAGTTGCCCATTTTCTAGGGACTTACACAGGTAATTGTGGGGGTATACCACAGTACCTAGGGCAGATGTCGGGCCATGCTTTGCAGAGTATACCCGGAGGGTGCTTCCATGTTCGAGTTGCACTTGCACCAGTAAGTTTCTCTAGTGTTGGTTGGCATAATTGTTCTTTCTACTAGATAATGGTCTGCTTGATTTTCCTTTAGGAACTTTTAGTGTTTTCTATGTGCTCCCTAGTTTTCCATAGTGATTTATTCAGTCATTGCTTTGGGTCTCTGACCTAAGGTGATAGACTTCCCACTCTGATGGTCATGAGGAATTTTTGGTCTTCTGCTTAGAAACATGGAGACGCCTCTTTATAAGCGTTGTTTTGATAACACTGGTTTGCCGAAGTCAGTGTGTGAGACCTTTACAGACTTGAACGACCCCGCAAGGGGAGAACCTGTGCATAAGATCTTCATGGCTAAAGTTACCGACGTACCAACCAAGGAACCCCTTCGTAAGGGGATTCTTTTTCTTTTCCTTTCTTCGGAAACGTTGGTGTCCCTTTGATGGCCACTTTGTACATTCCCAGGTTGAATGTGGGACTATTGGTTTAGTTGGGTACCTCTCCAAATGTATCTAATGCTCTTGACGCTTCTAAGTTAAGAGCTTTATGTCATGAGCACCATGTTGATGTTCCTTCGTCTGCAAAGTCTTCTCCTCCTTCTTCTCCCACCTCTGGTGAATGTACAGTTACTAGTAACCAGAAGTCTAAACGAAATAGAAAGACGAAGAATAGGAAGAAGAGGTCATCAACCTCTGCAAGTCACGTTGAAGACCAACACATAGCCTCTACAAGTCATGTTGGGGGGAAAATTCCAGTCACTGCTAGTCATACTAGCAATAGGTCTATAGCCTCTGCGAGTCATGTTATCGACCAATCACCAACCTCTGCAAGTCATGTTGGAGATGTGCAACCAACCACTACTAGTCATGCTGTGGGCATTGATTATGTTGATAAACCTAGATGGATAGGATGTAAGCCTAAGTTCCCTTGTAAGCTTTGCAAGGGAGATCACCTTACTCATTTATTCCCTGGCCTTCTAGAGGTACAAAGATTGTGGTCCTTGTCTGCAGGCTCTTTTGATTCTGAGTCTTCTGAGGTTTCCTCACAATCTATTCAACCATTGGTTGAGAAAGTGGTCATTCTGATGCAATCATTGGCTGATCCCACTTCTCTTTGGGGGGGTGAGGTGCCTTTAGACCATGTAGTCTCACAGCCTATTCAGCCATTGGTTGAGAAAGTGGTCACACTGATTCAGTCCTCGGTGATCCCACTCCTCTTTTGGGGGGTGAGGTGCCTTTAGACCATGTAGTCTCATAGCCTATTCAACCATTGGTTGAGAAAGTGCTCACGCCGATGCAAACTTCGATTGATCGCACTCTTCTCTTGGAGAGTGTCGAGTCTACCAAAGTGGTCACACCATTGCAATCTTCAGCTGATCCCACTCTTCTCTTAGAGAGTGATGTGTCTATCGACCATGTTTTTATCATTTCCAGTTCAGTACTTTCAGAACAAGGGGGCATTCCGCTCACTTCGAGCACACCCCCTGCAATCCTTAGGATGGTTTCCTTTGAATGGAATGACCTTTTTGAGCCTCGTCTTCCTTCTTCCGCACCCTTTCAAATAAGGGTTGAAGTTAATTCAACAAAAAATTATCGATGTATTGTGGATGAAGAAGCCTCTGGAAGTATCTTATCCTCCTCGGTTTGGAAAGTCTTGGGACCTCTCGAGCTTGTGTCTGCTTCGCATGAGTTGTTGGCTTTTGACAGACTTCCTAGTGAATATTTGGGGGTTCTTCCTTAGGTACCTATCTTGTTATGTGGGAAGACTTTCCTTGTTGATGTTATAGTGGTGCAAGGCCCATTAGATTTTAATATGCTTCTCGGGTGTGATTATGTATATCCTATGAACGTTGTGGTGTCTATGCTCTTCTGGGTGATGCATTTCCCTCACAATGGAATCATTTTCACTATTGACCTGCTGTCATATGATAATCACCATCCTAATTCGATGTTATTTCAGACTACCCCTTTACATGTTCCTAGTGTTCGTGTAGACTCTACCCCGCCACGGGTTAATTATGTGGTGTCTTATCCTTGGTGTTCAATTTCTTTTGAGTAGGAACCTATGAAATCATGTTTGCCTTCTCGAGACTTGGTCTCAACAATTGATCCATTGGTTTATCCAATGGGGGCATGGGAGCCCTTTCTTCCCCCTCTTGTTCCAAGTGATCTTGAGTCTCCTTCTGAGTTTGATCTTGTTGTTTGTAGATCTTCAAGCCCTCGTGCTTGTGATTCTTTGCTGATAGAATCTGCCAGTCCTAGCCAGAGCCTTCATCATCATATGGAATATGGTTAGTTTACTTCAACCTTTGGGACTGTTGACCCTCGTTTGCGTGATTTCTTAGATTTTAAATTTCCTTCAGATGAGGCTATCCTTGAAGCCATGAATATACTTTCTATACCGTGGGAGGAATTACACTGTGGTTTGTGTTTTCTTCCCTTTTGGGAGACTTTCCAAGTTGACTATCAAAGAGACTCTTGGTCTGAGCCTAGCAGTGGGCTCTACCTGAACCAGTTTCATACACGAGTCGTAGCCCCCTGGAGTCTTCTTTAAGCCCTTTTTAGACTCTCTAAACATGAAAATATTGTCGAGCAATATTGTTTTCCTTCACACTCGCCAAACTCAAATTTGAAGGAACATCTGTCCGATGGTAGTTTACCCATTTTTTAGTATGGATGGTCAATTTTACGAACAAAGGTATGCTCTAGGAACTTCGGTTCGCTAGAACAGTATTCTCAGGTATAATTTTAACCCCTTTTCGGGCTTGAGGGACTAAATTTACGAAAAAGGAACCCCCACGAAGTCCATATTTAAGCTCTTTTCAGAGGGAAGGTGAAGAAAAGAGGGCAAGAATTCAAGCGAGGATAAAAAAATTTCATGATGCTTTCTAAGGTATGTTATTTACAGGTCATCTCACCATTTTCATAATAACTTGCTTTATATAATGATTCAGACCGTGAGATTGATATGGAATTGAGGAAACATATCCAAGTATCTGTGGTAAAAAAATCAACTTTTGGATCGTTCTATTTTTGGAGATACACTCTGTGGAAAATAGGGTTTGTGGATAGTCCTGAAACTAGTTTAAAACAGGTGTTTCGGGTAAAAACGTCATAAATTCTTCATAATAGATCCACATTCAGTGAGACAATTTTTTTTGGTTAGATTACAATCTATAGTATTTTTTGTAACAATTTAAGATTGATTCAACAAATATTCTGTGCGGGGCATGCTCTACAAGGTCGCTCTCTAGAATAAGCCATAATTCAACAAGGTATGCCATTTTTGCTATAAATCATTTTATGAGAGGTTCCAAGTAGTGACACCTGGAAGAATTGCATAAACCACACTGAGTAACATTGTGTATTGGTTTCATATCTTTATTCATTACAGGTACAAATTTATGATTATTTCAAGTTAGGGTTGTTGACTAATCCAAAACTAGTCATGGTTGAGACAAGTAGTTGATGAGTTGGCACATACATGAGGTGTATAGTTGATTATGTTGGTACATATTGATGAGTCATTGTTGATGAGTAGTTTACACATGATTGGTATATACTTGGTATATGGTTGGATACACTTGTTTATGGTACAGGTTGATTACAGGTTGTTTGGCACAGGTTGGTGCATGGTTGATGCACTTGTTTATGGTACAGATTGATATCTGTTGAGAATTGTTTCATCATATCGGTGGGTGTTGAGGGTGTAAGTTGAGTCTTTCATTATAGAGATGTTGATCTTGTAGATTTGTAGTATATTCAGTTGTTTCTGAAAACCCCCAAGGATTGTAGTCCATAATAAAAAGAAATTTGTACATACATCTTATGTTCTTTGTGTTCCTTGTGGTGATGACTTGTTGATGATATATTGCTGATATATGTTTCTGATATGTGTTGACATTTAACTGGTTATAAATGACAACAATGAGTAATGAGTTAACAGTGATTTTTATCTAAGGAGTTTTGGGAAAAAGAGCCCTACACTTTTCACCCCCCTCTCTCAGTGTAGTCGGTGTGTTCAACAATTGGTTTCAGAGAAGGCCTTCACTACAAGCCTTGACAAGCTTGAAGGAGATCCATATACACACAAATGGATGATAAAGTTCCAATCCTTGATAAGGAAAACTATTATACTTGGAGAATAGAGATGAAAGTACATTTGAAGGAAATGGGAGTAGCTATTTGGAAGGCAGTCATTGGTGGATCAGTTTCATTGAAGAACAAGTAAAAGTTTGCATCTCAAAGGGAAGGAAAGAAGAATGATGCATTAGCTTTCAATACCATTCTCAGTGGACTCTCAAGCCCTATCAAAGAAATCATGGAACAATGTACTTCCGCCAAGGATCTATGGCTAAAGCTAGAGGATACATATCAAAGCAAGAAGGAGAAGAAAGACATTGAAGACAACTCCATCAAGACACATGAAGGTAAAGAATATCCAAAAACTCTTGGTTGCATTATTTCTAAAAGTGATGATGTTGGAAAAAAGGAATATCTTGAAGACATTTCAAATGAAGGAAAATATGTTGACAAAAGGAATGAAGGTAAAGAATCTACACAAACCCTTGATTGCAATAATTCAAAATGTGATGATGTTGAATTTTTCTCTACAAGTGAAGAAGAAAATCTAGTAGTTTGGATAAAATCAATTGATTGTTATCCCATGGAAGAAGTAGAGGAAAAACTATTGGATCTTAAAAGGAAGGTTGAAGATGGTTTATATGAATATAACAATGGCCACTATTATATAGACTATAGCTATATTCGGATAACACTAAAAAGTTTCTCAAGAAGAGTCAAAGGCACATCTTGAAGTTAAAGGGAATGCTCAAAGAACTAGAAGAAAGTAGTAAGACTCAATTAGAATAAAAGGAAGAAGAGATCACAAGACTAGAGAATGAAAAAGAAGATATGAATGTAGACAATGAGATTAGCAAAAGTTTTGAAACTATTGTCCATCTCAAGACCCAAATTGAAGAAGCCAAATGAATAGAGGAACTATTGAAGAATCAAATAAATGAAAAGGAAGAGTCATGTTGTAAGTTAGAAGCTGAAATTGTTGACCTTAGAAAGAAGGTAGAGAAGTCAAAAAAATTCTTGAATAGCTCAAGAATCTTGGATGAGATCTTGGAAAGTCAAAGATTACCATGTGATAAATCAGGACTTGGATACAAAGGAGAAGTTACACATGTTTAAGAAAGCACCTCAAAGAAGCATGAGGTAAGTCCATCAAAGAAGGAAGACAATGTTTCAAAACAACCATATACACAAGGCAAAGAAAATTTCAAAAGAACAAAGCAAGGAAGACATCAAGAAGCTATTCTTGGGACACCAAAGCAAAGGTATGCAAGTTTTTTTCATGGGCATTGTTATTCATTTAATGGATATGGTCACAAAGCTTTTGAATGTAGATCTTATGAAAGGAGATATAATGGAAGATTTTAAAACACCATGAGGTGTTGGAGATGCGATTAAGTAGGACACATTGTTGTTCACTATAACACCATGAGATGCTACAACTGTAGTGGATTTGGCCACAAATCCTAGGAGTGTTGGAAGACAAGAAGAAATTCCATGATGAGGACTTCAAATAGCATGGCTAGAAGAAGGAATGAAGTAAGGAAGGGAGACATATTTGAAAATATGGATACTTAGAGCTCAAGTTCTGAGGAGTGGGTGAAGAAGACAAAGCAACCAGAACAAAATGAAATACTAAAGGGAAGTTCAAAAGTGTCATCTACTGAGGCATATGAAGGTGACAATGGTGACAATTGCATACATACACAGGCTGACCCTGAATAGGTCGCGTACATACACAATCTGTTGTGCAGCAGGTCATGTATATATGGTAAAGCCTTGGGAAAAAGGAAATGAACATGGCTTGCAGCTTGATGTGATGATATAACTCTATGATACAGGGTCTGACATGGTTTATTGCAGGTTTTGACACTGTTTGCTGCAAGTTTTCATGATTCTATATTGGATTATGTAAGGTGATGATGAAAAATAAAATCTTGGGTCATGGGACTAACCCATGAACATGGATTGATGCATTTTTTGTTGAAGAACAATGTTGGTTATGACAATGAAGTTATGACACCTTGGTTATGTGATATATCTTGATGATGTATTGGAAGCTTACTTGTTGGAAATCTTGATGCATTCACTTAGCATATGGATGGGCTACACATTGGGACATGT
>ML779995.1:271641-283870 GCA_009831015.1 Picea engelmannii
AGAACAATCAACTAATGGATCATATCCTTTCATTATTCCTTGATATCAACTCCATGCAAGGAGGCAGGAACCCAATTATCCCTTTGATATGTGTGAAACCATTTATGTCAGGCCACCACTACCATTGTTAGGACTCAAATTTATATATTAAACCATGTGTGTGTGTGTGTGTGCATGTGTTTAAACAACTAGCATTGATTTTTTATAGCATCGAAAGGTGCTTTCTACAGCCCAATACCAAGGAGATGTGTAATTCCTTTTGTTCTCAACATGGAGTTGACACGTGGCATTTAAAAAAAATTCAATGTTAGCCATAAATAAATCAAATCTATATATAAGGAGAGTGAGAGAAAGAGAGAGATAATAACTGAAAGGAAACAAAATATTGTTTCGTTGATAGGTTCTTTCTACTTCCTAGAATGAGGGAGATCTGTAATTCCTTCAATTCTTAATATGGAGTTGACATCCTGCATTTAAAAAAATTAATTTCAACATGTTCCATAAATAAAATATTTTTACTTACACCTATTTTAATATCGTCTTTATATATATATATATATATATATATTAAAGTAAGAAAAATTGTATTGTTCCAAAAGACACTTTCTACAATTGAGTATGAAGGAGATGCGTAATTCCTTTCATGCTCAACATGGGTTTGACACATGGAATTAAAAATATATTTTAATATCCAACTTAAGTAAAATAATTTTATATCATCTTTTTATGTAGAGAGAAAATTTTTTATTGTGCATAGAAACGCTTTCGATAACCCAATATGAGGCCTAATATGAGAGAGATGTGTAATTCTTTTTGTGCTCAACATGGAGTTGACACGTACAATTTAAAAAGTATTTCAATGTTGTCCATGAATAAAATATTTCAATATCAACATTATATATGATGATGATGATCGTTAACATCATCATCATTGTGTATATATATGATGATGATGATGGTTAACGTCCTCATCATTATATGAGACACCCTTGTTTCTAGGATAAGGGATAATAATCTAATTTTAGGACACCAATTTGGTGTATGAGACCCACTTGTTTGTGGGACAAGGACTGCGCTAAAGTCTATGGAGGTGTACATACCCTACCCCCCCTGTATATTTGAACCTTTTCCCTCCTAGGAGGAAACACATGTTCTTAACCATTAGGCCCACTCAAAGTTATTGAAAGTATGTAGCATTTAAAAAAAATTCAATGTTGGCCATCAATAAAATATTTCAATATCAACATTNAACTAAAAGTAAAAAAACATGGCAATATGGGGGAGATATGTAATTCTTTCTATGCTCAACATGGAGTTGACACATAGAATTTAAAAAATATTAATAACAAAAAATTATTTCAATGTAGAAAGTGTCTTTTGGAACAATACCATTATATTAGTCACTCTATATACTAAGTATTCTATGGTTGGTATTATTTTTTCCATCAAAGTTAGATAAAAATTTGTGGTAATGATTTATTGGGATCCTAAGTGCTAAGAAAAGGGGTTGATCGACCCTCTTAAATCAACAACCTATTTCTCAAATAGTTTAAGGGTTATTACTATGTGTAGTAATAACTAATCTCTTCTTGATTGCTTTCCCATTCACCAAAATACATAATAATATTTTCCATATTCTTTGAGTCCTTTCAGGTTGGGATTACAGGAGGGGAGGGGAAGAGGTGCATTAGAAACTATTTCAACAATTTCTTGTGGGTAAGCAAGTGAATGGAATAGACAACGCCATTTGTTAAAGCTCATACAAAGTAGGCATGTCTTCCTAGAATAACATGTTGGTGGAAGGAGTAGCTCTTAATGAATCATCGGTTCCTACTCTTCTAGTAGTTTAATAAATATTATCAACCACTAGTACAGTCCTACCTATAGGATCTAATGGAGAGTCACTTTAATGTCCTCCTATGAATCCACTATGCCACTCCCAAAGTATGCACATATGTTCATGAGAGAGAATACAACTCAAAGAATTCCAGTCACTCCTAACGTGTATGGTTGTCCTACAATTAGCTATTATTTTTTTTTCCTTATAGGTCAATTATTTATTTAGCACGAGCATGGGGTCTTGTGGCATTGTGTCAATGGTGAGGAAGACTAAATATCTTCCCAATAGTTAAGTACAACCTCTACCTTGAAGTGGTCAATGTATGGAAGCTATTTATTTATGGATCTTCCTGATTCTATAAACTTTAATTCTGGATAGATGATTGGGCCTAACATTAAGTTTTCCAGGTTTAATGACTACCTCAAAATTACTTTTTTTATAACAAGAGGAGCCAATGACAGATTATATCTTTGAGAATAATATCGTTTACAAGGTATTTAAGCACCAAATGATCTATATAGAATTTGAAATGGCCTCCCAATAGGTAATTTCAAAACTTTTTCAAGGCATACACCAATGTAAGACCTTCCCTTTATATTGTGGTGTATTTGCATTAGTCTCATGGGAGATTCCGAATTGCAAAACGAATGGGGTGGATGAGGTTTCCTTTGGGTTATAATATCATTTCTCTTAGTTCTATGCCTAAAGAATTTACATAAAAATTGAACTCAATAAACCCATATTGAAAAACAAAATTGGTGCACTTACCATTTTTTTCTTTTAATATTTTGAAAGATGCTTAACACTATTGCATGTATTTGAATTCTTCAATTTTTTTTAATAGACTTTCCATGGTTTTTTTTATTGAGGAATAGCTAATTATGAACCTTATTTAGTAAACATGTAGTATCACACATGCCCCAATTTTAGTCTTAAGTTTTTTATGTTGTCCAAAGAGAGTATTAGCAATCACTTGAATCTTTGCTTGATTGAGAATAATACCTTCTCAGAAAAAGACATGTCCCAATAATACTCCAAATTTTTGGAGAATATGGAAAATTTGAAGTTGAAAAAGATATGTATATGTTATCACTTTTAAAAAATGATATGCAACATCACACCATCTTCCTTTAGTATTATATACATGGTCTAGTTGTCCAGATAGAATTCTAAGAACATATTTATGTAGTCTCTGAATGCTACTACAACATTCCTTATGAATGCTTCCAAAGTATTCTTATGTCCAAATGACATCACATTCTTATGAACGATTCCAAAGCATTATTATGTCCAAATGGCATCACATTTTTTGAATAGGATCCCCTATCTATTGAAAATGTCATTTTAATTGTATCTTCTTTAGCAATGATGATTTCATATTCCCTAAGAACCCATATATGAATGAGTATACCTTTTTCTTTGTTACATTGTCCAACACATCATCACTAAATAGTATTTGGAGTGTATCATGAATGCAATATGTATTGATTCCTATGAAGTCTACACACACCCTACCCATTCTTATTGTCTTATATTGGATAACAATTCAATTTATCTAGTTAGATTCCTTTGCCAAGAATACTAACCCAATTACTAGAATATTATTAATTTATTCCTTGATCTTTTACATCATCTTTTAGATAAACCTATAATATCCCTTGTTGACAAGCTTGGAATTTAGATTTAGTTGTATATTCATCTCACCCAAACTATCTATAATGATTTTCAATATAGTAAAGTTTACGAGGAAGATAATCTTATATTCTATAAGTTATGCTTCTGATTCTTAGATTGTCTTCTCATCCTAGAAGTCCCCAATTGTTTCCAATCATGGATTTTCTTGTAAGTCAATGTTGATATCCTTAACCTTATCGGTTATTGAGGTTATTGATAGATAGAGTGATGTGATTAATCTACTATATTTGATTGTTCTTTCACTTTTCATTTCTTTAAGTCTGAAATGGAGAAACTTGTTGAAGTTATCATCATTTTCATCTCTTTGTTCAACTTTATGGTAGCACTTGAGCGGTTGTAGGGAACTTTTGAATTGTGTTGTAACTCTATTTTGTTGGTGTTTCTGACATCTTGGTATATTTTTCTCCATATTCTTGTGATCAAACATGAATGATTTGATATTTTTTTAGTGCAACTGTGATTTGTGGAGTTTTATGTATTATTGAGAAATCCTTGCAAAAAGAGATCTACATTGCATATCAAGTCTTTGTTAGCCTCCTTATCTCTTCATGGATGTACCTTTCCTTAGGTATTGGGAAAATCATAAGGATAAACATATGTACCCATAATTTATCAATATGTGTAGTTTGTGACTTTAATTTATACAAGTATTCACATGTATATTTGGGTTTCTTTGTCCTTGTATAAATGAAAAATGATGTACTAGAATAATTTCATTTGTAGAATATGTTCATTGGGACTCTTCATCATATGTATTTTGAAACCTATATCTAATGGTAGGTTGGAATTGTTCACATCATATATGAGTGGATTTATGAGTTTTGTTTCTATCCATTTAATATTTCTCATAAAAGAACATTATTTGGAAGAGAGTACATGGTTGCAATCTTGAAAGTGATGTAACACCTTCTCAAAGTCTATTTTAAAAGAGAAAATGTTACCCAAGCTAATATATCCATTTTCCATAGGATTAGTGTATTCATCCCCTGTGCCTACACGAGGTTGTATATATGACCAACCATTTTATCTTCCATGTTGGACATCTTTTGTGGGATTGGTGTAGTAGTATCCTTGATATGTATCAATGGATACATGAATCTAGTTCCTTCAAGTTCAAAAGACAACCCCCCCCCTTTAATTTAATCATTGCATCGTTTTCATATGCCCATTCAGTTTTAATTAGCATGGGATATGTGTCTTTTTCATTTTCTATCTTAATAAATTCAAAGTCAACTGTTTTTTTTAGTCCTACAATATCTACTTCAACATTTTCCAATGTACCAATGGGGGTAGATTTTGTATTGATTTGAAAGTCACAACTAAATAGGATAGAAATATAATCTTGGGATACCCATCATTTCCCATGACTTCCTTTGAAATATGTTAACATCATAGCCTAAATATAACATCATGTCTCTAAATGAATATCCTATAATATTCGGTGTGAGTTTGGATTTCCTATCCATTCTGGTTCTTTTCTTTTTCTCCACATTGGTTGAATAATTATTTGGCAAGGAAACATTGTTTTCTTATTCTAGTTCCTCATATTACAAGGAATGGGTTATGTTCTATCACAACTTAGATGATAGGAATTTGTCATTTGATACTTTAACAAATGTCACAAGGAATCCATTCCACAACTCCTTTGTTTCCTAGGTAGTGATTGATCTTGTGTTGAAACCTTCTTCTCTAAAATATGGTGTCCATGTACCAATCGAATATTTATAGTTCCCCATAGGATGTTTATGACTTCTCTCTATTTATTTTTGTTTGATTGAAGCTCATGTTATTTGGTATTTCTTTGAATATTTGAAATGGTGGGTTTGAACCTTGGTTTCCACTAGTGTGAGCACCAATGGATACTAAGATGGATTTGGAAGTTAGCTAAGCATTGTTGAATTGTTTCCTTTGTCACTAGATGGGATGTTTTATTGTTGTATTTGATTTTACATCATGTTTTTCATCCCACATATCTTGGTAGTCCTTGGGAAAAACATTTCCTTGGGTATAGTAGGGTGGAAATTGTTTGGCACTCATTGACTTGGAAAAGGTAAGGAGTTTGAAGATTGAGACACTTAATCAATAGTTGGAATTGAGTTATAGATAGGTATAATTTTTTTTTTAATTATATAATTTGTTGTGGATGCATAATTGTTAAATGAGATTTCATACTTTAGTTGTAGAGTAAGGTTTTCATATTTAGTAATCGAGTGTTACACATCAAAATCACTCATAGCAATGATGGCTAGTGTCGTCGTTACAAATATCGCAAGTGTCACATATTGGTCGCAAGTGTTGAAAACATCATACTACCTATGTTGTCTCTCTAACGACATCGTAAGGACACTAAGACACCTCAAAGACTAGTTTTGAAGAAGGAAAATCAATTGACCGAAGAGTACAAACCTTGTGCCACTGAAAAAGCCACTAAAACATCAATTTTGGGAGGGAACGCTCCCCTACCTACTGGCAGGGAGGGATGGCGCTCTGTACTCCCTTATAGAGGAGCATTCCAGCGCTTTGTGCCCCTTTTGAGGGAACGCTGCCATTTTTTGGGCGAAATTTGGTTTTTTGGAGGAAATCAGGGGACAATCCCCTCAATATCTGAAGGTAGTTGGGTTCGAATCTTGGGCCAAGGCATGATCTTAGGGGAGATCCACAAGTGAAGGAGAGGAACCCTCAACTTATCCCAAAGATCTCTCAAGTGGTTAGGCCTCTCTAAGCCTATATAAGGAGGCCTCCTCATGGTATAAGGACATATGGAGATTGAGAATTACACCAAATGTATGATCTCATAAGTGAGGCACCATTGAAGCATAATCATTCTAGATTACTTAAGCAAAGGGGTTGGACAAAGAGAACTGGAAGAAGTTGTTACACCTTCATCAAGTTTGGTCTGTAAGTACTCTTCATTTGTTCTCATTAATACATATACATGCTTGGCCTGTTTCTTTCAAGTTTATGTTTGTTTCACATGAACTTGTCTTCAGTAGATAGATCTGTATTTGAGCTAATCTCGGTAGAATAGGAAGTTTGTTGTATCTTTGTTTGTGCTACAGGACCTATCGAGGAGCTTGGGAGTGAAGCTCAACTTGGATTTTACGAGGAAAAATTCCATTTAAAAAGGTACACTTTTATTCTTCCTCTTCATTCATTAGATTAATTAGATATAAAGGATGTTAGTGTCTATGTTAAGAACTTTTCTGTCTTGGCCTTAGGAGTCTAGAGACCAAGAGGGAATCCACTTGTCCGCAAGAGGATTCACCTATAACAGAAATTGGCGACTCCATTGGGGGCATACTCCTATTTTATTTCCTTGGCTTGTCCTTGCCCTTTTACCACCTTTCAGATAATTTTTTGTATGTGTTTATGATCCATTAGCCTTCTCCTACCTTCACTAGCATTTTCACCATTTTTTTTATGCATTTTGGGTGAATGTTTTGCATTTTTTGGCTCTTTTTCTGAGCTTCTGGGAGGACCAATGCCCCCCTCTAGGCCATATCAGAGAACTATTATATCATCAAAACTCCCCTATAGTTATTTAGGGAGCGTTGTAGTGCTCTGTACCCTTGAGACAGGGAGCGCTAGTCTCTGTTTTGGAGGTTTTTTGCCCTTTTCTGCTCAGATTGTTTCAGCCTGTTTTGTGGAAGTCTTTACCCAGTCTTTGTGGATGGTTTGTGAAATTATTTGGATTAGTTCTTGATGGTTTTTGATGATTTTAACTCTCTTTTTTCTTGATCAGAGATTGAATCCTCTTTCAGAAACGTAAAATTTCCTTTTCTAGCTACATTTTTGTCGAGACAGTTTTGAGTGGTTTCTCTTTCTCCATATCGTTTCTTAGATTCTTCTCTACATTTCATTGTACTCCTTGGATGCTTGTTGGTATTAGGATCCTTGAATGATTTATTGTTAGAACAAGCTTCTACTTTTTTTCTTTCAATTCTCATTTTTTTGAATGCATTCTTGCTTTTGGGTCATGAAACTAGCTTGCATTTGAAGTAGCGGAATTACATGTTTTTTGACATTTTGGGACATTGTGCGTCGAGAATGATGAATGTTTTCTCCTTCTCGTAGAATAGCTTTCATAGAAATGAAAAGATTGCATATTCATCTCTTTGCATAAATTTAGATTCGGTCAAAACACCATATTGTCTACGCCACTTTCCTTTTGAGTAACAATAGCCTTAAAAATCAAGTGCTAAACTAAAAATTGATTAGACATTTTTACATTTTATGGTAGCAAAACTACATTAGATTAGTTGTAGGGATTTGTAATAGGTGTGAAAGATAACTTTCCAAAGCTGCAAACAAACATAGGATCTTGAGTTACGGAGAGGTGAAATCCAATTGCTGCATTTTGTCTTGGGAAGCCCTTCTCACACAAGGGTCAATCACGAGGTCGCATTAAGATTGGCAGAGTTACTCACCCTTCTTTGTTGGTCTTGGTATAGAGATTTCAAATATTATGTGGGTCTCTTGAAGGTATACCCACAATGATGAGTGGAAGCCTTTCAAGTTGATTTCGAACTAGATACCATTCCCTTTCACATGGATCAGACTGTTGATTGTTTCCCCAGGCATGATTGTTGTAGTTGGTAACCTTAGTGGCCTATCTCTTTAGGGTCTTTACATAGGGTGATTGTGGAGGGGCAAGTCTTCACGGTACCTGGAATCGACGTTGGCCAAACTCACTCGGGCTCCTTGGAGGGTATACCCACGATTATGTGTGGGAGTTTGAACCAGGGTGTAAGTCCATTAAGCAGGTCGTCAACGTAACTTTTCCACCCTCTCTATCTCATCCCCTTCTTACTTTGTTCCCGCGACGTTGGATTTCATCACCAACTAGTGTGATCATTGTGAGAAGGTTTTGTTTGCTTGCTTTCTTATTAGATTTTTAGCGTGTGGTGTTTGTTATCCCTAGCAGAATCTAGGTTGGATCTTTATTTTAATGGCACCAATTCCTGAAACTACCAATGGAGAAACTCCTGCTCTGGGAGAACCCTTTGCTTTTCCTTCTTATGGAAATGTTGGTCCTCCTTACATCGCTACTTTGATCCTTCCAGGTCTCACAATTTGGTTACCGGTATGGTTGTTTTCCACTCTGGTGATCTCGAATGCAGGTGCTTCAGATGTAAGCACACTACCCACACATCAACCTCATGTCGACCTTTCTCCTTCTTCGCCCATCAGGTCTCCTTCTATTTCTCCTTCTTCACTTAGTGAAATCTCTCAAGTGAGTATCCAGATTGATAAGAAGAAGAAGAAACAAAAAGAGAAGAAGAAGAAGAACCAGAAAGGGACCAAGCCTCCAACTACATCAAATGTTGGATCCAAGCAACCAGCTACTGTTAATAGTAATGGGAGTGTTGATGAGGTTGATAAGATTAAAACAAAGAATCTAAAACCCAAATTCCCTTGCAGTCGTTGTAAGGGTAACCACTTTCTGAGGGATTGCCCTGGCATTCCCAAGGTCTTAGAAATGTGGTCTTTCACATCATCGGCCCATGTTGGTCATGTCGGTGATACCCCATCAACTAGTGACGTTAAGGTTGGTAAGAAGAAGACAACTATCAAATTCCCTTGTATGTTATGCAAAGGTGATCATTATTCTCACCTTTGTCCTTGCATGGATGAGGCTTCTTCTCTTTTGGAAAAACTTCAACTTCCAAAAGGTTATCGCAAGTTTTCTCCCAACCCATCGTTAGTTGATGCACTGGTCAATCCGGTTCCATCCCCGGTCATTCCAGTTGATTAGGTGGTCAATCTAGTTTCATCCTCGGTTGAACCACTCACCAAAGTAGTTGACCCAGTTCTGTCATCGATCAACCCCACTTTTCATCTGGAAAGTGAAACCCAAGTGACTGATCCAATCCCATCATTGGTGAGTCCCACCCTTCATTTGAAGAGTGTCAAAGTGGTCGAACCGACTCCACCATCGGTCGATCCCACTCCTCCTCTGACGAGTGCTAAAGTGATTGATCCAGTTCTGTCATTGGTCAGTCCTACCCTTCATCCGAAGAGTGTCAAAGTGGTTGATCCAACTATGTCATCAATCAATCCCACTCCTCCTCTGACGAGTGTCAAAGTGGTTTCTCCAGTGATTTCATCGGTCAATCCCGCTCTTCCTCTGACGAGTGCCAAAGTGGTTTCTCCGGTGACTTCATCGGTCAATCCCACTCCTCCTCTGATGAGTTCCAAAGTGGTTTCTCCGATTACATCATTGATCAATCCCTCTCTTCCTCTTACGAGTGCCAAAGTGGTTTCTCTGGTTACATCATTGGTCAATCCCACTCTTCCTCTGAACAATGCCAAGGTGGTCGATCCTATCTCATCATCGATTGATCCTACTCTCTCGTTAGAGAGTAAACCCGATTTTGCCCACGTTTTTCTTGTTGATAAAGGATCTACCATGCTGGGGGGAATTTCCCCTTATCTCACGAAAACCCCTCCAATCAATGAGGCCATCCTTTTTGATTGGGGTGGGATAACTAAACTTCGTCTCCCCTCTCACATTCCTTTCAATATTCTGGTAAAAGTTTGTGGTCGGGATGTTCCTCATACGTTGATAGATGAAGGTTCGTCCGTTAGTATCTTTTCCTCTATTGATTGGTAAGATTTGGGTTATCCTAATCTTGGGTCGGTTACCCTGACTCGCTTTCAACAGAAGAACCAGTCACCCTTTAGTGATCCTTCCTCAGTTTCCAGTAACTTTGGGAGCGAAAACAATCTTTATTGTTGTTATGGTAGTCCAGGACCCCTTGGATTTCGATTTACTCCTCGGGCGAGATTATGTCTATGCCATGAAATCTATTGTATCCACTATTTTTCATGTGATATATTTCCCGCACGATTGAAGAATGGTGACTATTGATCAACTTTCATTTGTTGGCCTTGACTTGACCCTCAACCCAATGACCTCCCTAAACAGGTCTTATATGCAGTCGGTGTCACCCTGCCACAGGTCAATTATGTGGTGTTTGTTAGGATATTTAGACACTTAGGATTTAGTTAAGATCTACTTGGTCTAATATGTCTTTAGGTAAAAGTGTGTTTCTTAGTGTGTTTCTTTAGTATGCGTTAGTATGCATTTGTAGTTAGGAAATCCGATGGTCTCGATATGTTCCCGACATAGAGTGATCCAACGGTTTCTACTCTCCTCGGTCTTAACGACCATTGATCCATGGCTTAACACCCGATTGGTCCATGATCTCTATTTAAAGAGCATGGAGGGTCATTTGCCGATGATCGATTGTGAGAAACTCTCTTGTAAAATCTCTCTGTAATATTTTTCGTTACATTAATCAACTATTCCAAGTGGTCGTGTTGGCTAGGGCCATGGATGTTTCCCTGTAGGGGTTTTACCACGTGAAAACATCAGTGTGTTGATCTTTAATTTGGTTATGTGATCGGTTACTGAAGGTGTTCATCCTCTGTTGGAATACCTGTGTTGTCGAACATGGTATCAGAGCATGTTTGAAGATCCGCTCCTATTGTAGATCGAGATCGTGAAGACGAGTTGAATCATCTCCATTTTCTATCATTTTTGTACATTTTTGGGCTGAGAAGACTGTTCCATTGCATCCAGAGCACTCGTTTCATTCCGTCACACTTTTCGTTTCACTCTAAAAGGTTTCTGTTTGCCCAAGATATGACCATTAAAGTTTGAATATGCATTTTTTTAATTTTTGCAAAGTTTTATTTTGATTTTATTTTGGTTTGTATTTTTTATTTTTGAGTTGGTACTCTTTTAGATCCGCATATTCTCTTTTCCCCGCACCCTGTTCGATATCGTCAAATCAGAAACATATAGGAAAAGGTGCATCTTCTGGGTAAGCTAACCGAGATCTAACCCTTGTTGTCATCGAGAAGCGACATTTTTTTCTTGTGTGAAAAGAGTTTTTTTTTAGCACGCTCTCCAAGGTCATCTTCAACAACAACAACAACAATCCTCTTTCTAAACATTACAATATGTTTTGTTAGACCATTTGGTTAAAACTTTCCTTATTAAGTAAGAGGTCTTGAGTTCAAGTCTCTCTTTTGTTACCTTTTTGAAAAAGTTCATGCTAAAATTGTAAAGTGTATTTTACTTCAAGTATAAAAGTGAATCACGATAAGTAGCTTTAATATTTTATTTTAGAGTTATTTATTTTGCATGCATGTTTTATGTTATAAAATAACTTCATTGTAAAAGTGATCCCCACTTCTCTTTATAAAAGTGGGTCACTTCATAAAACAACTTACACTATCACGTGGTTAGTTGGTTACCGTTTATGTCTTTTTTTAAAAGCCATAACTCTCACATCAGAAGTCCGTTTTTTTTTAAACCGCATAATTTTTCGAGCTCTTTCCATCCAGATCATCAGTTTCGGTTTTTAAGTCCATATTATTTGCATATTTAATATGGATTCTACAAGTAATGTCTTTCTTACCAGCAACAACTACTTCCAATGGAAATCTCATATGGAAGATTTATTAAGAAGTAAAGGCTTGTACCGGATTACCTTGGGAAAGGAAAAAACACTCACTGATGCAGATAAGAAAGCCAAGTGGGATAATAGGAATGATGAAGCACATGGACTAATCAGAATGTTCATCTCTCTTGATTTAAGGTACCACCTTCAAGAAATTGATGACCCTGAAGAATCTTGGGACAAGATTGAATCTGTGTTTGGTAAACTCAATATTATTCGAGAA
>ML779995.1:293987-339286 GCA_009831015.1 Picea engelmannii
ATGGAATGAGTTTCAATTGTTTCTCTATTTGAGCCAGAGAATTCCTGCAAGGAGTGCAGTTGAAGTGTCCGCAAGGAGTGCATTGACAGAGGGTTCAGATAGAGATAGTTTTTGTTCTCATTCATCCAGAAGTGAAGTTGGGCACAGGAGTCATGCAAGGAGTGCGCAGGCTGGGTAAAATTCTCAAGGTTGTGAACCTGAGTGAAGAATTTGACAGACTGTTGATGTAGGTGTGCGCAGAGTCAAGTGACTTCAACACTTCGACGTTGTTGAAGGTTTGCCGCAAGGAGTGCGTGCAAGAGTTTTCTTGAAGGACTTGAGGTCGTGGGGAAAATCTCAGGAGGGATAGGACCTTCAAATTTGTTGAAGGACAGCATAGAAACGTTGTGCCTTGAAGGTTGGAAAGAAGCGTCACAAGTTTGCACGCAGGTGGATAAGTTTTGTGGAATAACACTTAGTCATTTCGTGGATTGCATAAGGAAGAACGGATGGTCGATATATTCCAGGGAAAATCAGTGAATCACCGTGAGCCGTTGGATCTCACGGGGGTGCAGGGGGATACTGCAGATATTCCCATAGTGTTTAAAGCTCAGAAGGGGTAGAGTCGTTGATCCAAGCCACCCAGGGGCGTTGGATTATTCGCGAAATCGCCTATCGGGATTTCGTAAGAAAGGAATCGAAGATTTGGTAAGGGAGTCGCGAAATCGCGATACGCGATATCTCGACGGATACAAGTACAGTGTGGGGCCACATGAGTAGGTGGTGGACAGGTAGCACACTGTATCGGGGTTCAGGAAACGTAAAGTCCCGAAACATTGGACATCAGGATTCGCGATCCTGTGAAGTCTGAAATCCCGACGAGGTGATGGGACCGTTGAAAATTCAAAGCCGCGAGCTCATCGGAGTTTCAGCATATCGGGATTCGGGAGTCGGAGAACCGAGTTGCTCGACACCGTGAGTGTCGAGATCCCGATAGAGAAAGTCCCGACAAAGGAATGGAAGGGTCAGCCTTGACTCATATCGGGTCTCGGAGATTCGAGAGTCCTACGCTCGATCACTGACCTCGCAAGGTTGTGAAGTCTGATTCCCCGATAAGTAAAGAGAGGGGGAGTCATGCAAAGAGATATGTGGGTGCAGATTTCCCGATAGGGAAATAGAAGGACCGGTTAGTGTTCTTCGGGCCAAGGAAAGAGAAGATCCTGTGAGCAGGCGTGCCTACGGGTGCGACACTGCGTCACTTGTCGGTGATCCTTCAGATCAGCGTCGAACATGTTCACATTTCTAGCGAGCCTCTTCTCTTTTGGCTCAAGTTTCAGAGACTCCTGATCCATAAACATTTGCAGAAGCTTCAGGTCATCCAGATTGGGATATAGCAATGAATGAAGAGTATCGTTCTTTAATGGAAAACAATACTTGGGATCTTGTACCTCTTCCAAAAGGAAGAAAACTTGTCAGATGTAAATGGGTCTACAGAACTAAGTATGCATCAGATGGAAGTGTTGAAAGACACTAGGCTCGGTTAGTTGCCAAAGGATTTTCCCAAGTTGAAGGAATTGACTATAATGAAACCTTTCCCCCTGTAGCCAAAATGAATTCCATCTGCCTTGTTCTTGCCCTTGCTGCCTCACATAAATGGGAGGTCCATCAAATGGATGTTAAATTTTCCTTCTTGCATGGCAATTTGAAAGAATAAATCTATATGGAACAACCTCTTGGCTATGTCTAGAATGACTCTAGCCTTGTTTTTCACCTCAAGAAGTCTCTTTATGGTCTCAAGCAAGCTCCCCAAGCTTGGTATATTCCAAAATGGACAGATTTCTTATTTCCACTGGATTCTCTAGATGTCATTCTGATCCTAATGTCTATACCAAGAAAGTAGGAAGCCATCTCATAATCCTTGTCCTTTATGTTGATGACCTTATCTTTACTGGTAGTGACCCAAAACTTTTAAACCATGTGAAAACCAGCCTTAAGAAGAAATTTGAAATGACCGACTTAGGCTTTTTGCACTATTTCATTGGCCTCCAAGTTTTGAAAACCAATGAAGGAATTTTTCTTTCCCAGTCTAAGTATGATTGTGACCTTCTTCGTCACTTTCACATGGATGATTGTAAACCAACCCCTTCTCCCTTCCAGTCTGGAGTCAAGCTTACTTCCACCTGTACTTCTCCTGAAGTTGATTCCACCCTGTACCACCAGTTAGTTGGTAGCCTCTTATACTTGACTCATACCCATCCTAATCTTTCCTTTGTTGTTGGTCTTGTTTCTCGATATATGAAAACACCCCATGAAATCCATTGGAAAGTAGATAAAAGGATACGTCACTATGTCTGTGGTACAGTTCAGTTCGGGATACATTACAGTTCAGGGGGGACTCCTTTATTGGTTGGTTTCACTGATTCAGATTGGGTCAGCAACCCTGATGATCAGAAGTCTACTGCAGGTTATGTTTTCAGCCTCGGTTCAGAACCTATCACTTGGGCTTGTAATAAACAACAGGCTATTGCACTTTCTTCAGTAGAAGAAAAGTACCAAGCAGTAGTAAATGCAAGTCAGGAAGACTTGTGGCTTCGACAGATCCTTTTAGAGTTTGGATTCCAGCACCAACATCCGACCAGCCTTTGGTGTGACAATCAGACTACCATCAAGCTTGACAAAGATCCAGTTCAACATCAGCGTAGAAAACACATCGAGATACACATGCACTTCATCATAAATCTAATTCATGATCAAGTTATTGAAGTGCTCTTTTTCCCTACAGAAGATCAAGTTGCAGACATTTTCACAAAGTCTCTTACAGAAGTGAAGTTTTGCAAACTTTGATCTATGTTAGGAGTTCAGGAAGTTGTCATTAAGGGGCGATAGGCTCTAATGTCTCCTTCCTTCTCCTATTGTGTCACTATTGTAAATCCTTCAATCCTATCCCAAGTTGTTCTTAAGGGGTGATGTTAGGATATTTAGACACTTAGGAGTTAGTTAAGATCTACTTGGTCTAATATGTCGTTAGGTAAAAGTGTGTTTCTTTAGTATGAATTAGTATGCATTTGTAGTTAGGAAATCTGACGGTCACGATATGTTCCCGACATAGAGTGATCTGACGGTTCATACTCTCCTTGATCTTAACAACCATTGATCTGTGGCTTAACACCCGATTGGTCCATGATATCTATTTAAAGAGCATGTATGGTCATTTGCCGATGATCGATTGTGAGAAACTCTCTTGTAAAATCTCTCTGTAATATTTTTCTTTGCATTAATAAACTACTCCAAGTGGTCGCGTTTGTTGGGGCCATGGATGTTTACCCATAGGGGTTTTACCACGTGAAAACATCGGTATGTTGATCTTTGATCTGGTTATGTGAGTGGTTACTGAAGGTGTTCGTCCTCTGTTGGAATACATGTGTTGTCGAACAACGTTATCTCCCATGACTTCAACTTCAGATGACTTAGATCTGGTAGTTGACATGGTAATATCTTCGGTAGGGATATTGGAGCCTGATCTCCTTACCTCTGACGCGACCCTTGACATATGTTCCTTCCAGAGCATTCTTCTTCCATCTAGTGAATATCTCTTAGAATCCATGACCAAGTTTTGTCCCTTGATATGGTGCCCTTCCATAGCATTATCCTCTTGGAATCCATGATCAAGAAGAAGTTATGAGCACAAATTCCCTCTCTTTGGCGAGCTCGTTAAAAAATGAAACAATTGCTACAAGCATAGTTTATCCTCTCTGTATAAAGATCGTTAAAAAATGAAACAGAGGCCATGAGCATAGTTTTTCTTTTCTGTAGCAAGCTCATTAAAAAATGAAATAGAAATCTGGGGATTGAACTCGGAGCCTTGAGCATAGTTATTTTCCTGTGTCAAGTTCGTTAAAAAATGAAACAATCACCTCTCCTATCAGGTCGAGTATTTCGCCAGATCTCGTAGATGTTGAGTCGAGTATTTCATTAGATCTCATATTTGAACCTTCTTTTCATCCACCTGTATCATTTTTCTCCATATAGTATAGAAATTGGTGACAACCTCAAAGTTGGTGAATGAATTGAAGCTTGGGGGGGCATGTCTCCAGCCTTTGATGATCATTCTGGAGTTAATCCACTAGCTTTCAAGATGGGGGAAGAGTACTGAGCTTAGTCTTTGTTCTTTCTCGTGCTCGAAAAAACATGAGAATGTAACCGAGTATACTTTTATCACTTTTTCGGACTCGTAAAGGTTATACGAAAAAGGAACACCCTGGAGTCTTCTTTAAACTCTTTTTAGACTCTCTAAAAGTGAAAAGATTGTCGAGTGATATTGCTTCCTTTCCCACTCGTTAAAAGGTTTGAAAAGGTGTCTTTCGAGTGATAATTTATCTCTTTTTCGGGCTCGCGAGACCAACATTACGAAAAAAGGACAGCATTGGAGTCGTCTTTAAGTTGTTTTCAGACTCTCTAAATATGAAAAACCACCAATTTTACCTTCTCTGGACTCGTTAAAAAATCATACATTGAAGGGCCCATACGGGACTGAACCCTTACTTCTTCCAGTTCTTTAAACAAAGGAAGAGGGACTTAGAGAAGGTGAGTTATATCTAGCATGTGTTACCCTCCTCGAGCTCGTTAAACCAAAAAGAGGTACTCATCTATCTATATGGGGGAAAAATTGAAGGAAGCAAGCCAAGCAGTTTTTGAGAACATTACCAGTAACCCTTACAGTCGCCCTTGAACACGACACTTTGTATTTGCACACATTTTAATCCACTGAACCTCTGCATTGAGCCAATCCTCTGAGTTTCTTTTACTCCTTTGGGTCACCTGACAAAAGTCACAACATCCACTGCATCATCAAGTTTTGGTCCATGTCACGTTTCTGATGTTGTGCCTCAGTGTTCAAGGGAAGTATCTGCCTCGAGAGTCAGCCATCACAAATATCTTATTTCAATACCCATGTCATTCCATGTTCATTTGATCCATCAATTACATCTCTGTGTCTGTTTCTTGTTGTTGATGGGGGATACATCAAGGCCCTCTTTCGACGAGTCTATTCCTGTCGACTTCAACACATTATCCAGGAGTTAGACTTAGAAACTAGTTAGTACTTTGGGACCTGCATGCCTCAATGGAAGGCCTCCTCACATCAAACAGTGGGTTTACATCATTGACCTCTGATCGGATGATTCCACGGATGTTCAACTTCAACTCATCCATTCACATTCGTTGGAATGTACTAGAGTACCTTGGGAATCATTGACATCAATGGTGATATCCCTCACACTTGTTAATGGTTTACCTCATTGACTGGTAATCAAGTGGTTTCTACCATGTTCCACATCAAGACATCTATTCACATGGTTAGATTCATACTACATCGGGATTGGTAAGAAGACCCTGGGTTGAGTTATCACTCTTATATATACTTTGCCCAGGTTGCGAAGGAGTTCTTTTGAACTATGATACATATACTGTAACATAGATCCACTTTGTATTGGTCATGGCTATGTCTTGTCATCTCGTAGATCCACTGTGTATTCTTCATGGCTACGATCAGTTCATTTCATAGGAGTATAAATCCACATTGTATCTTTAGTGGCTATACCTTTTATCAATATAATTATGGATCCGCAGTGTATTTTATGGCGGTCATACCTAAAACGTCTTTATCACTCAAGCATAGGTATGCCTGCCTTGGGTTTGAAACATGTCATAATATTTTTTTGATGGTTGTTTGCATATTTTTCCAGCCTCTCTATGTCCATACCCTTGCTCGAAAAAGTCTACAAACTACTTCAGTCATCATCGTCTTTTGACTTCACACTTTGGGGGGCAATTTGTTACACATCAAAATCACTCATTGCAATGATGGCTAGTGTTGTCGTTACAAATATCACAAGTGTCGCATATTGGTCGCAAGTGTCACAAACATCATACTTCCTATGTTGTCTCTCTAACGACATCATAAGGACACTAAGACACCTCAAAGACTATTTCTGAAGAAGTAAAATCAATTGATAGAAGATTACAAACCTTGTGCCATTGAAAAATCCACTAAAACATCAATTTTTGGAGGGAGCGCTCCCCTACCTACTAACAGGGAGCGATGGCACTCTGTACTCCCTTATAGAGGATCGTTCCAGTGCTCTGTGGCCCTTTTGAGGGAGTGCTTCCCTTTTTTGGGAGAAATTTGGTTTGTTCGAGGAAATCAAGGGACAATCCCCTCAATATCTAAAGGTAGTTGGGTTCGAATCTTGGGTCAAGGCATGATCTTAGAGGAGATCCACAACTGAAGGAGATGAATCCTCAACTTATCACAAAGATCTCTCAAGTGGTTAGGCCTCTCTAAGCCTATATAAGGAGGCCTCCTCATGGTAGAAGGACATATGGAGATTGAGAATTACACCAAACTTATGATCTCATAAGTGAGGCACCATTAAAGCATAATCATTCTAGATTACTTGAGCAAAGGGGTTGGACAAAGAGAACTGGAAGAAGTCATTGCACCTTCATTAAGTTTGGTCTGTAAGTACTCTTCATTTGTTCTCATTAATACATATACATGCTTGGCCTGTTTCTTTCAAGTTTATCTTTGTTTCACATGAACTTGTCTTCAGTAGATAGATCTGTATTTGAGCTAATCTCAGTAGAATAGAAAGTTTGGTGTATCTTTGTTTGTGCTACAGGACCTATTGAGGAGCTTGGGAGTGAAGCTCAACTTGGATTGTATGAGGACAAAAACCATTTAAAAAGGTACACTTTTCTTCTTCCTCTTCATTCATTAGCTTAATTAGATCTAAAAGGATGTCAGTGTCCACGTTAAGCACTTTTCTGTCTTGGTCTTAGGAGTCTAGAGACTAAGAGGGAATCTGATTTTCCACAAGAGGATTCACCTGTAACATTGAGTAAATAATTTATAATGTGATTATTTTATAGTTGTTATTTGAGGATTATTCTTACAAATATTTATCCCAAAATATGGTGAATGATAGAGTTTAACATGTTGTTAGTTTGGATACAATTTCCCTTAAATCTACATAATTTCAATGACCATGATCATGCCACTACTACAATATAGGGTTGTAGCATCATTTTTTTGCATCATAACATAGTGTAATGTTTTTGGAAAAAAATTAAGTATTTAAGAAAAAAATTGTGATGCAATAAGGCATGTCATTCTTTTACATTGTATTCATTTCATCAAAACAATATTTTTTTTATGGAACATGCTTTTTATAGTGTCATAACAATGTCATTTGTTTTATGAGAAAATATCAATTGTTGGTGTCATGTTTGCATCATCTAGCCTCAAATATAGTTTTAAGAATAACTTTAAAAAACATTTTTTGTCAAATTGACATCAAAATCATATTTATCGTGTCATATTAGCATTTCTATGCACTGAGTTGTGTCTCAATTACATCATCATAACATCGTTTAGTGTCATTCTATGGATATTTTGCATTGTTTTTTAATCCTTTTGCATCTTTTACATTATTCTAAGTTGATTTAGTGTCATAATTATATCCTACCACATCACAAGCACATTTTATTAATTATTTTTTTTAGATTGTGTTATGCTAACATCACAAATGCATTGTATTAATGTTGCAAGTGTGTCATTTTTTTTTGTAAATAAAAAGAGTAGAAACTTATATTATATCATGAGTGTACAACTATGAATYGTTTGGCAACCACCTGTCCTTCCACAGAAGGGAAACCAAAAGAGGTGGCTCCAAGCRATGATAGATCTATCGTGGCTGTGAAGATGATTACAAAATTGTACAAAAATAGTGAAAGTAACTACTAGAACGTCTTTCCATCTCGCTAACCTAAGGYTGGCTTCAAATAGAGACACCATTGCTATACAACTGTAAGAAATATTTAAAACTATAATTGACAAAAAACAATGTCTGGGGTAGGCCACTTCAAGCCATGGGGGAACCTGGGTGTCCATTAGAAGTGAGGGTCGAGACAAACTTCTGCTTGCAGGTGGGGAAACTTGTTGACTTTGGAGCGTCTGAGAAGGCTTCAAACAGAAGGTTCAATCACTAATTGATGATCCTTTTCCCGTGCGCTTGCTCGTCCTGTCGTTGCTTGATATCAAAAAGTAGTTCAAGGTGCTCCTCTGCCAGATAGTGGATGTTATCCCCTTCATATAAAACTTGCCAGTTGGGAGGGATTTCCTCCTCAACAATGCAACCACCTTCCCAACAATGAGGTTGGAAATCGGGGATAAAGGGACTTGGGAGGCAAGTCGTTGAGGGCGTCCCTGTCTTGTTCCCCAGGCTTGGGCCTGGTTTCACATTAGAAGGTTGCCCTGCATGCTGAAGTAGAGGCGGTGTCTCACCTTTATCCAAGTTGTAGCCTTGAGGTATCTTTTCCCTCAAAGAGAAGGCCAGGGGATGAAGTGGCAACGATGGAGAATGCACAGTGGGGGACAGGATCTCCTCCTTTGGTATGCGAAAGGAGGTTTGGGTCTGGAGAGGTGGATCCTCCAATTTTGGGGTATGCAAGGTGGACTGAGAGCAGCTGGTGTGTTTGCAAGTGTGGACAAAATGGGCAATGAGAGCTCTCTGGGATGCAGTGAGTCGATTATCACGGGTATAGGCATTTTCATTTTTGGTGGATCACCTGGGCTTGCCTCTATCTCGAGGCATGGTGGGAAGAAGGACAGGGGTAATGGGGGGGCAATGGTGGTTTGGGTGGTCTCGTAAGGCACTCAGAGTGTGAGAGGAGAAGTCGAGAGGGTCGAGAGACGCAGTGGTGGAATGGTAGCTTGCAACAAATAGGAGAAAGAACGCGCCATGGAGAAATTTAATGCCTCTGAGGGCCATTGAAACCTTTCCCATCGCCATTGAAGGCTGATAGGACTGGTTCAAGCTCTTGGTACCTGTGGTCTAGCTAGAGCACTCTTCTGAGTGCTTGCCTAGGCACACTAAGTTAAATGCCTTCAATGTTTGTTGCATGGTGAGTTATAACTTGGGGGTGGCGGCGTGAGACATTAAATCCCCTTTCCAACTGTCCCAACCAGGTGTCCTCCCTCTCTTGCCTCGTGTCACCCCATCTGGATGCGCAAGTGTGTCATTTTAACATAATAATTATGGCATAATTATTATTGATGATTTATTTATTTTTATTAATTTAATTATTATTGATTACTTAGTTACTATTATTTATTTAATTATTATATTTAAATATTATGAATTATTTAATTATCATTATTGATTTATTTATTATAAATGATTTAATTATTTTTATTAATTAATTTTTTTTAATTATTATAATTATTTCACAATTAATATGATTATAAATATTATGAATTATTTAGACATCATTATTGATTTAAGTATTACTGATTATTTGAATATTTTTATTAGTTTAATTAGTTTTTTGGTAATTACAAATTTCTAATATTTAAATGTTGATGGTTATTATAATAAGTCTATTTAAGAACATATTAATCATGACAACCAAAATCATGTATATATAAATGCAAACTTGAAATTTTACCCCACTAATATAATTTGAATCAATTCCACACCATGAGAGAAAAAGTCATGTATCTATCAATGCAATTATGAAATTTTACTATTGTAACATTCAATCAATTAATATGGAAGAAGAAGAAAAAATAAAAATGAATATATATATAATGACTAGGGGAATCGATAACGGCGGCAGTATCATATTCGCGTGACCCGGGGTCGAATTTTGTCGGCTACCTTATAACCCCTAGGGAGAATCACATAGCCCGCAAGTACGCCTCCGGATAAATCGAGGTTTGAAATCGTGACCTGTGTAACAACATGAACGCCTTAACAGTACGTTCGTTGGCCACTAGACCAAACCCCTGCGGGCAATAACCATTTATATATAAACAAAATGGTGAAATTCAAATTAAATCATAGAATAACCATGTAAGTGTTTTTTCTTGTAAGCAAGTGGTACATTTCCACCCTAGGGAAATGTCAACTTTGTATATAGAATTTGCATGGAAAACTATAAACTCATTTAAGTAAATCAAATGAATTTGATGTTAGAAGTTGATTGAAGTATTGTCAACTCCCTCCTCATCTTCATGCTTGTAAATAAGATAAAATATTATTGGTTGATTTTATCAATTTCTGAACAATGACCACAATTTAGGCTAGTGGTACTAAAAGATTGCATCAAAGAAAGATAGCAAGTTAAAACCATATAAAAATAAATAATTGCAAGCATATCAAAACAAATAACAACAACCGTATATTATTTACTACCCCAATATTAGCCTTCTTATAAAAACAACTACTTCTACCTCTTATTTGTCTTCTACCAAGATAGATCTTTGTCTCTTCTCATTGTCATGTCTATGGATTATGCTCACACATTAATATGAATTACATAGAACAAATAAATAGCATGGAAAATGTAGTATATTAGATTCAATTACACTCTAGATTTCACTACAAAATGCAAGATAAATTGTACCACTACTAACATGCTCAGTTGATCTATTGTGACCAAGACCCATGCAACTTGATCCCCGCTACACTGACTGCAAGTAATCTATATCTAGAAATCATTTATCTTTATGTTTGTACTCTTTATAAACATTGCAATATTTTTATAAGATTTTCTACAACATAAATCATACTATAATAAGTAACAATTAAAATTACAAATGCAAATCTTCATAAATTAAATACATATTTTCCAATATTATATAAAAATCATAAAGTATGTAATTACAACTCATGGGAGGCTTCTTTCCACTACTTTTTATCGAGTCTTTTTGAGTCCAAGAACTCCACACTTAACACAGTTACTATGTTGATCAAAAGGTGAACTTGAAGCTTTAAATTGAAAAACATGAAAAACCAAGGACTATACTGAAGAATTTTAAACTAATGGAAAAGAAAAATGATTTAAAGTTAAGATGAAATGATACTCATCTAATAATTCCTACATGCACCAATACATTGTAGTTAGCTACCGTTCAACCTAGCATATAAATACTAGTAAAAGTGTTGGTACTCAAGTCTAGATAGTTGTCGACATTGATTTTAAATTGAAATGGTTCATGTCTTTATATTTATAATTTCCTATACATGGGTTCAACTCTAGATGGTAGCTCCTATACACAAAATTGGGAGGGTATATGATTAAGATGCTTGATTTGTTTCTTTATATGAGATTAGAACCTCTAAGGATATAATATACTAGTGATATGAAAATACCAAACGAGTTCTGATACCAACTTGATTTGAAATATCAACAAACTTTGATACCAATTCATCCCGAAAATCCTTAGATGTCAATTAGTTCATAAATACACATAATCGTCCAACCAGATTCAGAACAATTGAAGATCGACTTGAATATTTGCAAAATATCATGTGAATGTGTGAATGTCTTACTTATCCATAAACTTCATTAACTGATAAATATAACTTGTGGAAATAATGAGTGGAAAAATGGAGAGAAATAGACAGCTCTTATTAATTCTCAAAATGATGAAATTACAATGAAATGATCTTTACAAATGTCAAATTATGAATACACCCTTCAAGGTGGCTACTCCAACCTAGAAACAGAGGTCACCATTAAAATCCTCATGAAATTATGAGAAGAATGAGTATAAATCGACTATATTCTCAACCGATGCCGAAAAATCCCTTTTTTCACGCATAACGAGACTATGGGTCTCATACATAACAAATTTGAATAAGAATTTTGGTACATGGAATTTTTACACAAAGATAATATCATCATCATATTCCTCTCAAAATTCTAAGAAAAATGAGTATAAACACCCTATACCTTTCTCAAAGAACTCAATGGCACACAAAACGAGGAAAATCAAAACCAAGAACACCTCTTGCATGCAAAACGAGGCAATCGACACTTGGTACGAACTTCTATGGCATGCATTCTAATGTTGGCACACAAATGCATGTTCTCAGTATCGGTGTGTGTGCCCATTAAATAGGCCTAGATTGACCTAACCTCGCACCGGAATCCACTTTGCAACTTAAATATGTATTTATTGGTTTGTTGTAACAAGCCACAACTTATGGTCTAGTGGTTAAAAATTTGGGTTATGGGGGAAGAGGTCACGGGTTCAAACCCACAGACCTTCCCCAATCGACGCTTTTGGCTGTAAATTACATTACACATATAGTATGTTGGTTATATATTTGGTTTAGCCCCATGAACTTTACGATCACGGTTACATTGGATATACATATAGCTAGGGTCGAGGGCTTATCCCTCGACCCTTTTTCCGGCTGATAAAACCTCCATTCAACTTTAAATAGAATTGCACCCATATATAGTTAAAAACTAATCGACAGGCATAATGGTGAAGTCGTTGTGTTGTTGGCCGAGAGACCCAGGTTCGATTCTCCAGGCTCCTGACTAATTTTGATAAACACTATCCTTAAGTAGCCAATGAGAGGATACCATGTGGCAACCTCTCATTGGCTTACTATTTCCACATGTTGCCTTGTTATTAGGCCACATAATCTATATGATCTGTCAACATATCTGCCCAATCAGTGTACGATCAGTTTGTGTGGCATCTTGGGGTCATGCCACATCATCATTGTACGATTGTATAGTCGTGCCATGTGTCACCCTTCTAGTGGTGACACATGTCACCTTTTCCCCTTTGAATTTGATTTTTGACCAAACTTTGATCGCTCATAAATTTTTCATGCGATCTTTGTTTGACTTATCATTTCCATAGTTGTAAAGCTCATGATGAGGTCTACACATTGATGTTGTTTTCAAGGGAATTTGGGATGGTCAAATTTTGATCATTTCTGAACCATTATGGACCTTTGTGGACGTTCCATATATTTCTAGATCTCTGTGAGAATTCTTGGATCCTTCTGGATCAACTAGTTTGATGAATCTTTTCAAAAGATGGATTAGACAAGGGTTAATGTGCATCTGTAAATATTTTTGTTAGTATTAAATTCTTAACCAAAATGCATCTAATACTAGGTAAAATGAAAATGATTTTGATTGATGATACAAATAGGGTCATGGTGGCGGAAAATCATCAACAATAGATGATGAAACCCAATCCAATGATCATTCCTTCACTCATTTTAGTAACTATTGTTTTTCAGGACAAATCATTTTTATTTGTCTTCTACAAGTAGTTAGCCAACAATGAGGAATTGGTAGAGGCCATTGGCTCTTCTATTGTATTGGAAATATATAGGTTGGTCAGTTTCATGGGCTATTTGACAACCATTTTATTAAATACAACCATCAGATATTTGGAAGAGATTCAAGTGAAAATTGTGAATTTTGCATCACAAAGTCACCTTGTTTTTTTAATGCATCGATTTCTAATAACATTTTTTTCCAAATTCTGAAAAATTGTGTCAACTAAGGAAGTTTTACTATTTTAATAAATAAAAATTATACTAAGGAAGTTTTACTATTTTAATAAATAAAAATTATAGAAAAAATGGTAACTCATTACTTTGAAGAAAGAAGAGTTTCTAGTTCTTGTCCCCCACTGAAGTATATTTACCATATTTTTTTACAATATCACAACTAGACTTCTATTCAATGAATTTCAAAATGATGTTTTCTTTGATGTAATATTAAACACAAAATATATTAATGGAATATGTAATGAGCATGCATGTAAGGAATACTTCTTCAACCATTGGAGTTGAAAAAAGATAAAGGTTTCTCAAATATAAGGATTCAAATTGAAGTAAAAAAAATTGAATTATGGGTATCTAGGGGCTAAGTTGATAAATGGAGCTTGACAACTAGGATACCTATGGGAACATGGATTTCCAAGGTTGGTTTTCTTGTTCTAATGAAACTATATTATTCCCCAAACAATGCACTATTTTCTCTTAAATATGGGCCTTATATGCCTTTTAATTTGAGTTATGAAAACAACTTATATACGACAAATCTAATGATTTATGCAAAAAGTAAGTGATATGAAATAATCATATCTTGAATGTCCTTCTATTGCACTGCCTCTTATGAAACACAAGTAACAAACATGAAATCATTGACATAATATGTGGCATTTCAAGAGACATATAGGATGTTTTTTTACCAATACAAGGATAGCAAGAGCATGGTCACCTTGCTTCTTGAATCATTCACACATGATATAATTGCATTCACATAAAACTTTGAGAGAATGAGAAAAATTGAGATTCACGGAAGTTGAAAGTAGAAGGTTCAAATAATGAGATATAAGTTCATTCATTACATATTCTCATTGATAGTGGTGTTTAGGTTTTGGGGGGGAGGGGGTTAGAAATATGTCATTAGTACATGCTCACTTATCATTAATTTTGACCTTGAATATGAGGTAAAATGAAAAATGTGACAAATTTGTGATGCTCCCCTCAAATGCACTTTTTAATTTGAAAATACATAATATGTTGTGACATGAAAAGAAAAGTAAATATATCTAAACACAATTCTACAAACATAAAAGTATTTCATTCCCAATGTGCTCTTTTTACTCAACAAGAGAATCATCAAGAAACTCTACTTAAAACCGATTTGACATGGTAGGAAATTCTCCAATAGAATTTAGGGAACTTAGGGGACCAAGGTGAGAGAGGAAGAGAAAAGGAAGAAGGGGTTGACGGATAAGAGAAAGACGAAAGTAAAGAGGTGATGGGAGAGAGGGAGAAGAAAAATAGGAATAGGGAAGAAAAATAGGAGTGGAATAGGGTAATAGTGTAAGAAGATGGAAGAGGGGGGAGGAATAGAAGGAGAGGAAGAGGGAGAGAATGAGAGGAAAAGGAAGGATGAGAAGAGAAACAAACGAAGAGGGGCGAGAGGATGGAGAGGTTGAGAGAGAGAGAGAGAATTAGGATAATTTTGAGGTAAAAAATGGGCCTAAAAGATGTACTATCAAAATCAACATTAAAAGAACTAATAGGATTCAAGATGATGATGTCAACCATAAGGATAAATTTTGTTGGAGGGAAAGGAATAAAACTACTTTTAAATCATATTTTTGACTTATGTTCTTATAATATTACTGAAATATCAACTACAATAAATCATTGAATGTAGAGATAAATTTCGAATCCAACAACTACCCACTAAGAATGATTTTGCTAAACCCCACTACGAGATAAACTGGAAATACATGAAAAAATGTGATTCTTTTCATGAAACACATTTTTTTCATGTATTTTTACTTTATATCATTGTGGGTCTATCAAAAGTATGTAGAGCGGGTACTTTTTCAATATATAATGTAATTCCACATAAAATGAAAACCCACACTTGAGATTTGAGTAAACCCATAGGGAGATAAGTCGAAAATATGACTAAAAAAATTAGTTTTCTTTCTTTCTCTTTGAAAATTCATAACTCTTGTTTTATTATTTTATCTATTATTTTACTGTTTTCCATAAAAGGCCCATTTTAAACCTCAAAATTCTCCTGAGAGAAGAGAATGGAAAACTCAAACCCCAAATTTCCATGTCCAACACCTAGAATCTCATTTTGTTTTAAACATAAAATTTAAAAAACAAAATTGTGGGGAAAGCAAGAAAAACCCAAATCCTATATCTAAATCCCAAATCTTTTTTCATCCTCCAAAATTTATATACTACTACATATATACATAGTTAGATTTTACTCTATTTTGCAATGCTTACTTATCATGATTAAGCTTTAATATTATAAGTGTATCGCTTTCATTATGAAAAGTAACTAAGAAAATAAGAATAAATAGTAGTAATGGAAACAACACCCAATTATCACCAAAATTTTCTCGAGAAAAACTTATTAGGAAAAATCTCCAACAAGAAATAAAGTTTTACCTTGTTCTTAAAATTTCTCATACTTTCAATACGCAAAATACAAAAAAGGATTAACTCGGTATGGGGCAAGTAGACAATATGACATACAATAGGATGCTACATGATTTCCTTCTTCCTTTTTCACTTACCCATTTATTACTTCGAAGTATGCTTTCAGATTTAAAAAAAAAACACTCTGAATATGTTGTGGCGGTGTTGTGATCATTTGACTCTAATTTATGATAGTTTCTTTGGATAGCTTTACTTAAACTACTAGATAACAATCTTAGAAAACCAAAAGTTTGAAACTCGATGGATTTAGATAGCAATGAGACAAAAGTAGCCCTCACTAGACCCTCGATCCTTTCCAAATCTTTGATTAAACAAATTTTGGGTGAACATTAAAGGTGAACAATGGTTGGTTGGTTGCAATCTTTTATATGGTCATGTTTTTGTGATCACAAGTCAAGACAATATGATCACGAGGGCTAAAATTATTTGCTTAATAGTAGGAGACAACGAAGATTAAAATTGTTGCCTTAATAACAAGAGCTGTATGACAGCATAGTCTTTGTTAGGTAAAAAACAATGAATTTAGTCATCAATATTATTGAAATTTGAATCCGTAACAGACCTGACATATCGCTTATGATATACTATTAACTTAAGATAAAAAATTATAAATATTCTCGAGCCCTTAAATATTATGGATATCCTATGCAAATAATTCACAAATCACATAAGTAGAGCAAGGCGTCATGTTACAACAGAACACATTTTCAACATCCTAGAGTATGTGGGGAGTCCTTATCGTGGGCCCACCTATCATGTCCTCGAATTGCTGCCACATTTCATTACGCATAATATCTCACAATTGGTTTCCAATAAACGAGATTATCACCTCTGTGTCATAGGTTCGAGCACTCGGCACGCCTTAATCAATGTAGACTGTGACTCTCAACTTTTTCATCGTGACACATCACTAGAAAGACAAATAAATTTTGGTTGTGGCAACCTTACCGTTCGCGATTTGTTTAACAATTATGTATATGAAAGAGAGACACTCAATGTGTGAAAGAGAAACACTCAATACATAATTAATGCACATAATATAATTATATTAATGAAATTATATTTCTATTTTGAATAGAATTGTTTAATTTTACAATAATTTTTTATTTAATTATTAAAATTAATAATATAAAAAAAAAAAAATCAATAATAATATATAAAGTAAAAGATTAAAAACAATTAATCCAAAAATTCTTCAACTTTAATTATAGATTCATTGATATAACTAATACTTAAAACGTTGCTTGAACAACTAATTAATAATACTTCATATATATATAAAATTTAATTTACTTAAATTTTCTTTATTATCGTTATTAAACTCTACATCTTTATTGAAATTACATCTACTTATACTAAAATTTAAACTGTTTCTCCACAATTTACGATTAGAATCATCTTTTAGATATATATTTCATTAGCTTAACAACATATTAATCATTTGAAAAGTGGAAACTATCTCCCGATATAAAGAAAAAATAAATATGCAAATATTTATTTTAATACTTCATTTGCTCAACGATCATATTAAACACGTGGAAAGTGAAAAAGATATATAAAACCAAATAGATATTCTAATAGCAAAGTATAACAAGACAACCTTATCGCACAAATCTTCCAAAACCGGATGGTATAAGAAGTAAATGGCCACTAGGTAAGTTTCATGAGGTCAGCTACGGCAGTGAAGAAAACAGAGAAGCGAAAAAAAAGGCACGTAGAAAATATCAGAGCTCACGGCATGTGAAGGTCATAATAACACTTCAAACTTTTCAACCAATGACAATTAAAAAAATATATATATATTATAGATTAAAAAATAAAAAAATAAAAAAATGTATTTTTTTATTGTAGAAAATTAAGTTTTTCATGGAAATTTTTTAATTCAATAAAAAATAATAGTAAACTCATTGTTATAGTCTTACTTTAGCAGGGACTAATAAAGCATAGTTTTATATCTAACACAAATTTGTATTTAATAGTTTGTTATTAAATATGTTTTTTATAATTATTTTTTATTTTGGTTAGTAATATATATTATTTTCCTTTGACAAATATACTCTTTTCCAATTTAAAAATAAATTTACAATATTCTAAATAATAAGGAAGAATTTTCATTTTATAAATATTAACCAAAACTTGTACTTAAGCCCATTACAAATAGAATGAAACACCATCATTTCCCCTTTAATTAAACTTATTTTAACTTTCGATATAAGTAAACTTCAAACAAAAAATGTTCAATATCGATGAAAATGTTATAAATGTTCTCAAAACACATAACTTTAAAATTTTATGTAAATAGGATAATTAAAGCCATATCTTCATATCTTTATGAAGACACACCATAATAATGATAACAACATCAATGTTCTACAACACAATGATTAGGTATGGAATCTCACCTTCATTTAATTAAGTTTATCTAACAATTGAAAATGACAATATGATGTTCAAACTTACTATATGAAATTTAACATTTGGCCAAATATCATGGTTATCAATAAATATTTTACAACACTAGAGTATTTAATGTTCTATGTGTTGAGATATATACCATTGGATTTAAAGGTGTTTTATGTCCAACTATATATATCCCGATATATAAAAAATTAAATACTTTGTTGCATGGTGTATATTGTTTTCTCATATAAAATCATATCATCTTATATGATATGAAAATGAAAAGAAATCGATGATTAGAGTGTATGCAAATGTTCAATTTACCACTCTCACAAATCTAAATACCTCACTTTTTAGAGTAAGATTATGTGAAGATAGAGAAAAGAAAAATAAATAAACTAAACAAAATGAAATGTGTTCACGTTATTATTTATTTTATCATATAAAATTGATACAAAATTGTTATTTCAATCTTTTATAGCGGTATTATGTTCTATTTCAACAAAAAAAAAATGGTATAATATTTAGTTAATTGATTATTTAAAATCATTCATACTTGTTAGAAAGGTTAACAAATATTTTATTTATTGTGATTTTACTAATAATTACAAATTTTTTTACTTCTAATTATAATATTTGACAATTATTTTTAACCATTCTTTATTATCCTCCATTAATAAGAGTTGAGAAATCTATGAAGTTCTCTATTTACTTGAATTGATCACCAAAATTAGAGATGAATGCTAAGAATGGGATTTGTTGTTATGTTAGATTTTGGATTTATTTGCAGGGCCAACTAAAGTAAAAGAAAAGGTCAATTCCACTATCTATAAATTATCATAACAAAATTATTGGAATGGTTAATCATAATAAACTTATAAGTTTATGCAAACTTTTTTTTAGGAAATGTTTTACTTAAAATTCGACTTTAATATTACTAATTTAGTGTACAAAACACTAAAATAAGTTAAGATTGAAAACAAAATATAACTAAAATAAATAACACATCATTTTTCCTCACATAGTGAACACAATATGTACTTGGGAAACCCAATATGGGAAAACCCAAACAAAAGGTGAGGAATACACCTTGTTCTTTTTTTCTCATGTATGAAATGAAAATACAAATAAATGTGAATTTAGTGTAGAGTTTTTGTAGATATTGGGTTGTATGGTTTCTACAATTTCTTCTACTTCCTTTATTATGTTCACCATACCACACTCATTTTTTCTACTCAAATATGAAACAATAAATTAACACAACAAGAATGGAATCCCTTTCTTTCTTAGTGGATCAATATTTAACATGTCTCTGTAGCCATCTATGGTTAAGGTTAAGGTTTTTGCATGTTTCAACTCTTGATTAGAGTTAATTTTTTGAACCTTTAGAATCTTCTTGAAAGTACACACATGAATAACTCCACATGTGTGAGTAATTGGCACTAACATGGCATCCTCTTGGTACCATGGTGGTAAAAAAAACAAGTCAACTTGTAAGAGGCATAGCTTCCTCATGAAAAATCCATTTGAGGTGAACTTTTTGTCATTACAAATATCTCAATGTATAGAACAACATCGAGAGGATGGAAATTTGTTTGTAAAGTTTTGACTCCAAAAATTGTCATTTAATGCCTTAAATGAGCTCTAGAAGTTTCACCTAAATCACCAAAGTAAGACCTTCCCCTGAAATGGGCCCTATAAACCAATATGTCAACTTTCTCCAACCATAAAATACCAAAATAGATAAAAAAAAAATTATATAATGATCCATTTGGATCATACCTCACCATTTTGGGTGGCTCTTGGTCTCCAAAATATTTTGATAAAGGAGGTGTATAAAGTTTTCCTCTACCTTCTCTCTAGAGTACCATTTGTCCTTGCCTAAAAGTTGCCCTTTCAACCCAACTTCCTAGATTTCATGTTTCCATTGTCTAGTTGTTTTGGAATTCTTTTGCAAAATTGCAAAGGGCTATTCGTCTTTCATTTTCCACCATTCAATAAGCTCATTGATTTCTCCATTATGGTGGAGACTGATCATTTGACTGAATATTCCTCTGACCCTCAATATGTTCAGATTCAAAGACTGAAAGGAACAAGTGGTCAAAGTGATGTGGATAACAAGGCCACTATCATCCAAAAAGTAGACGATGAAAACAAAGAGGCATGTGGTCACATGGGCTATCGGTCTATCGTGTACTAACTCTTTGTTATGTTTTGGTGCCAAATCTTGTACGATAGGTAAGTCTTTCCTATCATTTTCCCGGTCTAACATGGAAGGCTCATAGAGTTTCATATTTTCCACATTCACTACTAAGTAAATGTTCATATATGGAGGTATATTAAGTTTGTAGGCATTATCATCTACCTTCTTCAACACTTCAAAAGGACCATATTATAGAGACTTGATATTCTTACCGGGAACCTATAGCCTTCATTTTTTTAGATGCAACTATATTATGTCTCCTATGCTAAATTTATTTTAAATTATGTGATGGTCACACTGGACCTTGTACTTTTCCTATGAAATCTTCAATGTCTCCTATACTTGCGAATGGATTTTCCTAATCTTATCAATGAAACCTTCATCCTTTAATCCTTCATGAATGGTGTCTTCACTCACTCCTTGTTGTTATCCTTTAATTCTTGATAAATGGTGTATTCACTCACTCCTTGTTTTTTTCCATATACAACATGTAAGCGACAAGGTGGAAAATATCCAAAGCAAGTTTCAAAAACATAATCAGTAGTGGAAGTCATCAATCTAGCAATTCATCAATATAGTGTAGAGGGAATCATCCCTTAAGGGTGATATTATATAGAGATATATAGTCTATACATATCTTCCAAGTCCCATCCTTCTTGGGTAACATGATGATAGGTGGCCCATAAGGTGAGGTGGTTTGTTAGATTACCCCCTGATCCAATAATTTCTACACTTTTTTCTTCACTTTTTTCACTTCTAGGATGGATTTTCTATATAGTCCAATGCTGGAAAATGGGGATTCAAGAAAAAACTATACTTCATGTTCCGGTTTCCTCTTAGGTGGTAACCCTTTAGGCTTTGGGAACACTTCTCTGCATGCCTACAAAATATGCTCCAACTAGTGTTTCTACTCTTTAGTACATCCCTCCATGAATTCCTTTACCTTGATAGATTCATCTGCTTCCAACACTTATCTTCAATATGGCAAGTGAAACTTATGCGTGGAACCAAATGAAGATCCTTAAATCCGTAAATTTGGATTTCCTTAACATTCCCCTTAAGAAATCTTTCGTATTTTGGATATTTAGATGACAAACCTTTCACACTCACCCTAAAATATTGAAATGGAACTATGCAACATCTAGAAATCTAGAAATATATATTTCCTTATAAAATCCATTCAATAGAAAAGAAAAATATGGGTGTAGAACCTCGACTGAGAAACTCAAAAGTGCCCTTTAAAAATAAATCTAGATTTGGATGTCCAACTAACATGACATCGACATGGAGGCTAATGTGGCTTGACGTGGCATGAAACTAGGGCTAACGAAGCATGCTAGTGTGGTGATGACATGTGGAAGAAAACATCATCGTGGAAATCCATAATGGAACCATGACACATATGGATATTCAAGATCTAAGATTTCTTATAATTTGAATTAATGGAATAGCCATATTTCCATATGTTGATGTCACTACGCCATCCTATCCCTTAATGGAACCTTGAAATAGAACCATGACATATTTGGGAATTCAAGATCCACAAAAACTCCCATGCTGCGTTCTTTGAGAAGATGTATTTCTCGATTTCCATATATGATGTCACCTATATATATGTGGCATGGCATGTCAGAAAAACATGGAATGAACTATAAAATAATGTGGCATGACACATGGGTTTGAAGACACCAGCGATCCCTCCATTGGAACCATTCCCTGGAACCTTGACCTATCTGTATTTTTGGGATTTTGGATTTATTTCAGAGGCATTATTTTGAAAAGTTAGATCTGGATTTGGAATTTGCAGTTAAATGATGATCGGGTGGTCAGAAATCCTCCTGATCTAATGGCAGAGATTAATTTTTTTTTTAACAAGAACTGGGAAATATATATTAAAAAGTATGGATAAATCCATTGTAGTACAAAAAAAGGGCCATGAGAGACCTTCAAGAAATAACAACTTTGAAGCTTGGAAATGCTAAAACAAAATTTGTGATCATAGAGTTTCCACCTTCCCTAGATATACCGCATCTATTGTATTTCCAAGAATACAATATATAGAAAACTTTGTTTATATATAACGAAAAACAAAACATGTCATTTGAATTTTACAAAAACTCATCTACCCAGTTCCATTTTGATCCTTGATTGTACCTGTTGCTCCCAAATTGAGTCTGGACAAGGCTCGTTGAGGTTCGGGATTTGGTTGACTATCGCTGAAGTTACGTTCTTGGAGGATCCATGGGTTCTTGCTAGTTTACTAGGTTTTTTGTGATTTCATTCCATCTAATCCAATCGACTCTGTATTATCTCCAAACTGTTGTGTTGCTCTTTACTTTGACTCCTCTGAGCATAAATTTCATCTTGTCGCCTTTCAATTAGATGTCTGTGTTGAGAGAGAGTTTCAAGTTCAAAGGTTAAAGTGGAGCTGAACACTCCCATATAAATTCACGTCCTTTTTCAGCCCACACATTCTGCCTTAGGGTCCGCCTGAACAAAACAAGTTAGTAAACCCTTGACACCCTACAAGTGCATGAAATATGGTGTGCTCTGATTCCTCTGGATATTTTCCATGCTGTTAGGGGCGATGCAATGCTGCAGATAATTGGGCTTCTTGTGAATTGGCATTTTTTTGGAAGGAGCAAGTTCCATCAAAGGTCACGGAGTAAATACCTGGGCGAAGCAATGAAAAGGTGGAGGGTGAGGTGGTGGACAAGACAAGGAATGACGAGGGGGATCCTGAAGTATCTAGATAGAAAATCGCTAAGAAACAAACAACACTAGACAAACTGGATGCAATTTAGAGGGATCCCAGGGTGAGACTGGCTTACCAAATACACATATAAAATTCTCCCCAGCAAGGATGAACACTGAACTATATTTCCCCATGTGACGATCAATGCCAAAATCATGTCAAACAAATAAGTCACAAACTCTACCTGGTGTATTGTACTTCAAGCCTTCACATATACGAGCCTAAGTTTGAACCTAACGTCATCCTGGCTAATCATCTATGCATTTGGGCTATTGCACGCACAATCCATCTGCATCAGAGCCTTCAACCTTTGATTTCCCACGAGCTCAACTGAACATATATACTGACCACCAGAAACCATAATGAGTTCATCATATATATTGTTAACCCAGACTATCCTTGGCCAGTGAGTCGTCGACTTTACACATGCCACCTGTTTGCTCCATCTTTCCCCTCTCACGTTGGATCTCCAAGTGGCTCCTCCTTCAGTCTTTGTGCATTGGATCCTCCTTTAGTCTTTACGCGCTGGCTCCTGTTCATGTGACGAAGCATTATACTAGGGGGGCTAAGACTTCAATACCATCCACCCCTAAAATTGAAGAGATTAAAATTTGCCCAAAGGTGCATGATCGTTAACGAGGCCCTTTCGAACTACACCAATCTCACACCAACACCTCTCACTCCCTCATGGAATTATAACCACCACTTGGTAGGACAGATCACCCCTGATGTCATCCACACACACCCCAACTCTTCACTCATAGCTTACAAGGGGATGGAACTTGAAAATGGAACCTTGCCCATCCAGAAATATAGGATCTAGGAATTCCTTACACAACACTTATTTTAAAATCTAGATGTTCGGATTTCTAGATGATGACATCATCACCCCCGATGACAGGAAAAAAACTACACTATGGAACTTTGTTGGCATAACTATGACTATCTGGATATCTCATATTTTGATAAGGAATGGGTTAAATATAAGGCTGAATTCTAGATCTCTGGATATCCATGATGCAATGCATATAGACATATGAAGTCCATAATCTCTTATATTACAAATTGTTTAAAGGGATCGATGTCTGGATTTAGGGATTTCTCCTCCTAGTTATGTTCTTACACACTACATAAAGGGCTCTAACGTATAAATTCAAGACCAAGGATAAGGTACCCTGAAGCTTAAGCTGTGTCATCCCTCTAGGATACACTAGTGTGTCAGATTCGTTATCTTCCCATCCTTCGGCAGGTAAAATATGAAATTGATGGTTAGTGGAATTTCAGGGAATTAACAGGGTTCTAAATGAACCCTAAAGTCCAATGAATACACTTCCTTCCCCATAATATTATTGGGTCACCATAGTCTTGATGCATATATCGACCGAGAGTGAGGAAATGTTATTATGCATAGAGTAAGGAAAAACACACCTCAATCATTTCCTTTAGCGAGTACACTATGTTCCTGCATGCACTCCATGAATTCTAAGGATTCATGGTTCTAAGTTACATGATGCCTAAATACAACTTCAAAAGAGAAAGGCTAGTAGAGATAATACTGTGCATACAAGAAAACATGGAACATACATCATTTTATTTTCCTCACATATGTCTACACAAACCATACAAGTTCATTATTTGCACATGTAAGTATAATTTTTGAACATGAAAAGGGAAAAGTGAGAAAATTATCTGTCATAAACTATTAACCAACCAATTGACCGAGGGGAAATGTTTTTACACCCAGCCATAAGCTCCTCTTCACTTATAATTTCTACACCAGGCCATGCTCATTCTAGGCTATGATACCACCAGGGAAAATCATATTTCTCTCAGGAAAATTTAAGCAAGTGAAGGCCACTCTCCTTCACAAGAAACCAATGGTAGAGACCCATTTACCTACGAAACACATGGCCTCCATGATTTTTTTGATATTCCTTCTCAGCTAGATTTACTTGCACAAGGGAGGCCCTTCAGTGCCTCTAAGTCCCTCAATGTCGTCCCTTATCAATGCCACTTCCTCTCCTAGCAAGAATCAAATTTGCAACCCTCTATGCCTAATTTGGATTTTTGGGTGTTTTCTCTTTCCGAGTTCCATAGTCCTAAAAATTGCAACATCCCCGTTACTAAACTACTCTGATACCACAATGTAACATCCTCATTACCAAATTTCTCTGATACCAGAATGTAACATTACCCAACCTACCACTGAGCAATGCTACTCCAAAATCCAATGCACATATTCTACTCTATAACATTAGTCTGCGTAGTAATACTTGAAGTAACGCGCTCAGCCCCAAGCTGAGTCGCACCACACAAAATTTCCTCTTTTTAAACAACTTAAAACAACAGAAGTAACTAAAAACAACCGTGCACACAATCATTCTGAGAAAACAAAACTACTGTGCACGTAATACACTCTGAACATGTGATATCTACTGCGCTTGAAACCATTTTGGTGTCACACGCCAATTATGTTTCCTTGTGCATGAAGACTTCTTCCCTATGTACACAATCAAATCTAGCCTCTTGTGCACACAAAGTATTTCCCTATGTGCAAGGACATTCTAACTTCGCCATAAAGACTCATGACCAATATCATAGGGTTAAATTACAGGAAAAATAACAATTGTCATACTCATTCACGACTACAAATACTGACTATCAACACCACACTTACATGTGCAAGAAACATAATACATAATAAAAACAATTACTTATATGCAACAAAATACAATAATTTAACCCATATTAAACATAGATAATTAAGCACACAATAAATGAGACAAGCACATAAGACACTTATCTTTTATGAAAATTCACCAATTGTGCACATAACTTAGATTTTCCTCCCATCCATAGACTTTGTTTCTCATATACTTTCAGCAACAGGTCACCCCTGAGCTGGGGATTAACTCCACCAGGGAAAAAGGGTTCCTAATTCCAATCTAAGGTCTGATAGTCAAAAAAATTACTCAGTCCAAGGTGCCAGTGTTGCAACAATCCTACAGTCTCTCATTCCCCACATGCATGTTACACTCAAGGAATTGTTCCCCTTATTTTCTCAAATGTCCCTCGGCTACCCCACTTCTCTTCCAAGGTTACAACAATAGGATGAATAGGAAGTATCATATCCCTACAACTAATTCCCAACGCACCAGGGAACAATTTCCAACAAAACCCTCACTTGGAGAGAATTCTCACAAGCTTGACAACCCTCCTCTTCAACAAAAAATATCTCACCTAGAGAGACTGCTCATGGGTCTGACAACCTGCCTCTTCAGCAACAAATACTCTCTAGTTACAATACATAAAAACCCCTTACAATCTTTTCTCTGTAGATAAGGTAATAGTCGTCCTTCTCAGATGGTCCGACCCCCTCTGCACATGAGAAAATAAATGACTAATTCCCTAAATGAGTTTCCCCCAAAATACACTAAGGCCAACAATATATATTGCATGCCTTAAAATGGACACTTGTCACCTTTAGAATTAGATTTAGCCACTTGGTGACCTGTTCCCATCACTCGAGAACTTAGGATAAATAAATATCCATAAACTACACTTTTTCATAAATATTAATAAAATATTCCCTACAAATTAAGTCACCTTGCCTTTCCCTTTTCCCATGGATTTATCCCATCGTCTCTTTTCATCTGATCTGTCTACATGCAACGATGTGCTATTATTACTAACTTGAGTGTGATTAATTTTACATGGATAGGTGCACTAACCTATTTGCATCCCGACTCACCAACCTCATAACCACATAGGCTCTCCGACCTCAAATACATACATACATACATACATACATATTGTTGGGCTTGTATTTTTATTTTTTTGTTGCGATGGTTGAATCCTTTTTGTACCGGTATTATGTATGTTATTGACCATTTTGAAGGAGTTTTCAAAGGATTTTGTATCAATTCATCATGGATTTATATCAGGTATGTGTAATCGATGTTTTACAATGTTTTTGATCTAAATTCAGCTCAGTTTGATGTTTATAAGGATCTAATACATGATCTGTGTGTAACTTTGAAAATTCACAGTCCGAGCCTCCATTCGACACTCCATCCGACACTCCATCTGGTACGTGATCTAACACTCCATCCGACACGCGATCCAACACTTGGAGTACAGAGGAGTTGGCGGTTGTTGCATTGGCGACTTGTGGTGGAAAAATCAATGACCTGGGTTTTGTGCCCCCTCATGGCCTCCACCTACAGAGCTCCTTACACCTCAGATTGGGAAGTTATGTTGATCGCTAAGTGGCTCACGTATTTTCTAGAAGCTAAAGCTGTTAGCAGCTCATTTAATGAATTTTCTATTTTTAGAGGAGGTCTACCCTTCCAGTGGCTGACCTCTCAATATATAACTTATCTATAAATACCACTATCGGTGGCAAGACCAGGGGAGATAATTTTGAGAAGAATTCTATTGTGTAATTCATACATTTTCTGCAAACTGTGTTTCAGAATTCGTTTTTATTAATGACATAATTGTGTTGATTTGAGCCTCTGTTTTGTTGTTAGAGAGTATCCACGACCTGTTGGGGGGCCCACCAGTGGTTTGGGTGATTGTGTATATTAGTACATATTTTCATTCATCTTGTTTCTTACATAAATTTCGAAATTATCTCTTTACTGTGTAGATTTCTCATTTCAATTGCTTGTTGTGTGTATATTTTAAATTGAAAATTGGTTATCTAATTCATCTTCTTGTATACTTTCTCTTAATTGCAGATTGTTTTCTAAATTGTGTATATCATAGAGAGACATCCATGTCTGTGTGTTAATGATTATGTTTTGTTGCAAGTTGTAGAGTTGTTTAATTACATCGTTATGCCTTTTTCTCCCTAGCTATAAATTACTCTGCAAAGTACTCATTTAGATAGGTTTATGTGTAGCTTTGATAGATTAATTTCTTTAGTTTGGTAGTTTTATTATAGGTTTATTTGTAATTGCAAATTATCTCTATAGGTATGTTTCATTTTCCAATTTTGCTTCAGCATGATAGGATAGAAATGGATTTTTGAGTTATGATTTTTAATAACATTTTGGTTGATTTTGAGTATGATTTTTAGTGATAGTTTAGTTTACTTAGATTATGATTTTTAATGAAATCTTAGTTATGAATCTGAGTTGTAATTTCTAATTAGCATTAGTCAAGAGTTATATATTTGCACATAGTGTTTTTATTGTCATTCTAAAATATGAATTTGAATTAATATTTTTTATTAAGAATTAAATTATGATTTTATGAGTTTATAGCTTCGCTTAAGTTAGTGATTTTGAACAAAGTAATTTCCCAGTATTAGTGTGATAGAGTGAATGATTGATGTTTACTTGAATTTTCATTAGTAGTATTTCATTCTTGCAAGATAGAAATAATTATGAGTTTTCTTTAAGAATAGAGTTTACTTGTTGAAATAGTCTTGATATGTTAATTGTTTGTTTGCTTATTTGCTTAAAGATAAAATACAAAAAGTAATTTACTTGTTGCTTCTCATTAGGCTGACTAAATTAACTTGTTTAAAGTAGGTTATGATTTGCTTCTTTAGAAATAATCCGTCGATCCATTGTTGAAGTTGCTTAGGGTAAATAGTTCATAATTCTAGAATTGCTTAAAGTTCATAGTCCTAGATTGTTTAAGGTTACTTAGGTCACATAGAGTTCATAATTATAGTTTATTGGCATTATATTAGATTAGGCTAGGCTAGGCTATATTAGAGATATAGACCTGCATATACAGTGCTGGCACCTCAAAGCTTACGAGCCTCGGGTTGACAATTTAATGTCAAAATAGATAGCATATATTTTACTCGACATTTTTGGTGTCGTTGCCGGGGAGGTACTAAAGGGATTAGAGATTAGGTAGGTAGGTTGCCTTTAATTACACAACAAAGGGGAGGAGAAACTTTAAGACGATATGTAAGAACCTGCGCATCCATTTTAATGGGTCGCCCCAAAGCCTTGTTGTTCCCTTGCTGCAAGAGTGTTTACTTTTTCTGCAAGTTTGCTTACTTTTCTTAGTTTGTTTACTTTCCTGCAATTTACTTTCCCACAAGCATGATTTCTTTCCTGCACAGTGTACTTACTTTCCGGAAATTTACTTTATCACAAGCGTGCTTTCTTTCCTGCACAATATGTTTACTTTCCCGCAATTTAGTGTTCTTGTCAGTGTGCTTATTTTACTGCAAGAGTTTTTTCTTTTGTTTCTTTTATGCAAATTTTATTTCTTTCATGCAAGTGTGCTTCCTGTTCGCAAAGTGTTTTTATTTTTCCTTCCATTGTGCTTACTTTCATACACGTGTGAGTTTGATTTCATTCCTGCAATCGTATTTTATGTTATGCTTTGATTTCTTTCTTGTAAGTGTGATTTACTTTATGCAAGCGTGGTGTGTTTGGTTTGTGCAAATATGCTTTAAATATGTCTTTCATCTTTTAGGTAGCTGTGATTAAAAACTTAAAAACATATATAATAATAAAAAACCCTTTGGATGTTTTAAACCCTAGACACTAATCCCTGTGTGAGGTAGGACCCATCAACCAACATAATGGATTCAAAGGTGACCATTAGTTTGGGAGAACTCTCTCAAATCCTAGTAGCAGCTGGGATCTCTTCTTTTCAGGAAGAACAGATCTTGACAACAGTCAAGAACTTGTCTACCTCTCCGGAAATATTAGAATAATCAAAGTCCTATGGGCTACAAAATGATTTTTCTTGCCAAACTACGAAGGAAGCCAAAAAATTATGGACTACATCCGGTTGAGAGCAATCACTAAGACCTAAGATTGATGATTTCTCAACATCCATTTTAGTAGATCCTTTATGTACTTCATAAATAAATCTTCCAGAAGAAGAGGATCTACATAGCATGATGAAGGAGAGAATAGAAATTATTGTTGATGAACATCAAGATTACATTGAAATTTGGTTTCAAGAGGTCATTAGGCCACAATACTATTATGTTCTTCAACACCTTCTGATGCCAAAACAAGTAGGTTGGTTGGTTCTTCATATCCAGGTAATCACTGCGGTAAATTTTTCATATGCAGATATGGGTATGTTTCTTATCTTGCTTCGCACATGGTTACATTGGAAAAGTTCTTACACTTGAATAAAAAATTTCCTTTCTTTTTAGGTAGGGTAGGATAATAAATAAAAGATGCATGTTGTTAGTTTAGCTTAAAGTCTAATGCAACCTCATTTTACATTTTTTTTTTAATAAAAGAACTATGAGATACATGTGCATGTGACTTGATCTCATTGATCTCATCAGTTTTTGATAATTTAGAGTGTGGTTTTTGAAAAATAGTTTTAGAGATCTCTTGAGGTATTTATTTCACCAAGAGTAGACAATTTCAAGGAGACAAAAAGGGAAGCATTTTCCTTCAGAAATATTGCTATATTTGAACCTTGTTGTATGCTAAGCATCAATTGAATAATGACTTGTTGTAATTAGCCGTATTTTTGCAAATATTTCCATCTTCTTTTTCTCAAGGCATCTTTAATGGAAGTTGCTCTTAACCTCCACCACTAGAGGATATAAGGAAGTGATACCTTGACTATCAAACTTAGAGGTTACTCATACAATTTCCCCGGGAATCCTAAGTAAGTGAGTAAAGTATCTTTATTAAAGAGTAACAAAGAGGTATGATTAGCGGTTGGCCATGGAAACATCACAATAACTTAAAAAGAAAGAAAGTGAGTTGAGCCTAAAGGTACCTTTCTGTTCTTTCCCAATGGTACCATCCACTACACACTAAAAATGCTTGATTATACCATATCTTTAGATAGGCTACATCCTCTTAAGTACCCCTTACATCAAGACAATATCTAAGGAATACATAAAGGAGAGTCATCCTTTAACATAAATACCATCCCAATCTAAAAAATAAAGAGAAACGTTTTTCAGAGCTGTCTCCCCATCTTCTTGCAAAAATAAAATCTTTATATTAAAATCTTAAAAGATGGCGGACCAGTCTTTCAGGGTGTAAGAGGCTAACCCGTCGGGATACTAAAAAGGTCTGCTGGAAGGGGGTACTGGCCTGTGGTATGACTAGGTAAACCCGTCGGAGTACTGAACAAGATTTCTAGCAACATGGCATTCTACCTAGCGAGGATGACAATATGACAAAAAATAATAAGTACAATTCCTAAATCTTAAACTTGTCCCGATGTACGACATTACTTGTAGACAAAGATGACAATAAGTATGTATGGTTAATCTAAGGTCAATGAACTCCATAACTCTTCCATTGGGAACTAACTTTAGGAATATCTTAAGATTCTCTTGCCTACCTCTTCTTAACTATATGTAGGATGTTCTATCCTATAGGTGGGGCCATATTCTAACCGTCGCATCAGACTAATGTGTGAAATTTATCTCTACACTTGGAAAGCTGTAAATCTTAGGCTATTGGGAGAATTGACTAGTTCCCTATATTTTTTATTATAAGGTGTCACAATACTTAGGAGTGGGAGAGGGGTTTCATGTGCGAAAAAATGATAAATATTGCCTATCTATAATCCATGAGAAGAAGAAGTAGAATCTTTGTAAAATTTATGTATATTTCTTTCATGATATGGGTTATTATATCAGCAATTATTTATTTATTGAAATGCTAAATTAAATACCACTGACATCACCGTGTGTTATACATCTGTTGTGCATTTTATTTATTTATTTTTATGTTTATATAATGGAAGACTTCTTAACTGGTTCTTTGTGACAATTACAGATCAATAACACATTGTTAAACTCACTACAGATCTTTGTTATACACATATGAATAGAGGAACAAGGCTAAGTGGCTATGTATTAGGATAGGTATTTAGCTCAGTGTGGTTTTGATTTGGAGTTTGTTGGATGAGAGTCTAGGTATAGGGAGCTAGGCCATGGTTTTCAAAACATGAGTTGCAAAGATAGAATGGGGCAAGGTAGGTATACTCAGTAGCATTTAGGATTTGTCATTGTGTATAGGGTAGATGAGGTGAGTTTCAAAATGGGAATAAGATCATGAATCCATTCATCAGAAGAAGTTGTAGCATAGCATTACAATTTCATTCAAAACAGAGAAAATAACTTTGAATTCTAGCAAATTGTAGCAGAAGAGTAGCAACTTTGGAGGGTGATTTGGAGGCCTTCCTTGATGAGTATTTTTAATGAAAAAGTTATGAATGAAAATATTAAGATGTCCTCTACACCCTAGAGTCACTAATCCAAGAAAAAACGTACATCTAACCGCTTCAAAATTGATTTGAAAACAAAATGTCCAAAAGCGCAACAACCGTGAAAAAAGCACAACGAAAAAATAGGGGTCAAATATGGAGCAATAAAGTTTTAACCATAACACATTTTACAAAATTGGGAGAGGTTTTTTTAATATCAGGTTGTTTGGAAGAAAAATCTCTCCCAGTTTTGTGAAATCCATTCCCATGTTCTTGGAATATGTGCCACAAAAGAATGACTAAAACATGAAATTAAATTGGAGAATTTGATATTCTGCAATAGGCCTCCAATAAAGTTGAATCTCTCCCACTATATGATACCTTTGAAAACAATGAAGGAGGTTATTATTATTTGGTATGTCCTTAGAAAAAACCTCCTATGGTTTTCCAAAAGTCATCTTTATTTGGTCAAAAACATCTTTTTAAAATGATGACCAAAAATAAGCAATTAAATTGGAGAATTTGATTTTCTGAAATAGGCCTCCAAGAAAGTTCAATATATCCAAATATATGATACCTGTGTAAAAAATGAGGGAGGTTAGTGTTATTTGGTATGTCCTTAGAAAAATATTCCTTTGGTTTTCCAAAATTCATCTTTATTTGGTCAAAAAGATATTTTGGAAATGATGACCAAAAACAGAGTCAAAAGCGCAACATGGTCTTGTAGAACACTTTTGAGTGACTTTTCCTGATCCATTTTCTGATGTAGTAGTGTCTGGCCATGTGTCTCTAAAGCTTGATGTCCCTGTTGTCATTTTTCAGGAGCATCTCTAGGTGTTCATTGACTTTTCCAAGACAATAGTCTCAGTCCTTTTCAAATTCTGCTGCAATAGTGCCTTCAATGTCTTGTTGACATAATGGAGGAGATGTCTCAAGAATCATTTGACAATAAAAAGGAATGTCAAATTTTATTTGAAAATATAAAAATTTGAACTAGGACCCCAACAATAACCTTGAAATATTATATTTGATCACTGGAGACTACTGGACTCTAATAGACTCCAAACCCTCCAACTCAAACTATCTCTCTGTCTAATCAAAAGGCCAATAAAATTGTTGATTCCCCTGTAGCCTCATCGTGCAAGAAAACCAAAAATCATGATGATAATTATCCATTTCCCTCAACACCTATTGATCCTCAACCTAAGAAGTTACAAGATGCATTCCAACAATATTCTTCTCTAGTCCCTATGAATAGAAGAGGAGCCAATCCATTCAAAGGGGGATCTTTTCGAAAAAGTACCTGAAGTGCAAGTGGAAAGCCTAATGTAAAACCCCCAAGAAATTCAGATCCTATCCAAGTATCCTTCGATCATGAAATCCCTCATAAAATACTTAGGGAAGTTTATGCAGAAGAGTTGGAGCTCAATAGATCATTAAAATTTTAACCTATTCCCTCTCACAAGAACTATGTTACTCCTACCGCATAGATGCTTACATCATCTTCCAAAGCTGATAGACCCTCTACATCCATCCAGGGATCCAAAACCTCCTCTGAAACATCTGATCATACTCTAGTTATTGAAAAATTACAACAATAAAATGTTCAGTTGTTGCAACAGTTGGAAGAGCGAGAAACTATGGATAGTCATATCCACCATGACAATGCGGTATTAAAAGAAAAAGTGAATTCTATCCAACGATTGGTTGATCAAATGACCAGTGACAATTATAGCCTCCGAGCACAATTGAAACATCATAAGAGGCACAAGACAAAGTCTTCTGGACAATAAGGAGAAGCTTCTAAAGCTAATCCACCCCCTCCTTCGCGACTCTAGATATGTTGGGTAATTCATTTTTGTTTGCAGTGGGACCTGCAAATCCTTAGGAGTGGGGGTAATGTTGGGATTTTATTTTGATTGTTTTGTTGCAATGGGTGAATCCGTTTTGCAACGGTATTATGTATGTTATTGACCATTTTGAAGGAGTTTTCAAAGGATTTTGTATCAATTCATCACGGATTTATATCAGGTATGTGTAATCTATGTTTTACAATGTTTTTGAGCTAAATTCAGTTCGATTTTATGTTTATAAGGATCTAATACGTGGTTTGTGTGTAACAAGGCGAATTCGCATTCTGAGCCTCCATTCGACACTCCATTCGGTGCTCCATCCGGTACGCGATCCGAAACTCCATCCGTCACACGATCCAACACTTAGAGCACAGAGGAATTGGTGGTTGTTGCATTGATGACATGTGGTGGATGAATCAACGACCTAGGTTTTGTGCCCCCTCTTGGCCCTCATCTACAGAGCTCCTTACACCTCAGATTGGGCAGTTATGTTGATTGCTAAGTGGCTCACGGATTTTCTAGAAGCTAAAGTTGTTAGCAGCTCATTTAATGAATTTTCTATTTTTAGAGGAGGTCGACCCTTCCAGTGGTCGACCTCTCGAGCTGTAACTTATCTATAAATAACACTATCATTGGTAAGACTAGGGGAGATAATTTTGAGAATAATTCCATTGTGTAATTCAAAAAAATTCTGCAAATTGTGTTTCACAATTCGTTTTTATTAATCACAGAATTGTGTTGAGTTGAGCCTGCGTTTTGTTGTTAGAGAGTAGCCACAACCTGTTGGGGGACCCACCAATGGTCTGGGTGATTGTGTATATCAATACATATTTGCATTCATCTTGTTGATTACTTAAATTTCAAAATTATCTCTTTATTGTGTATATTTCTCATTTCAATTGCTTGTTGTGTGTATATATGAAATTGCAGATTGCTTATCTAATTCATCTTCCTGTACACTTTCTCTTAATTTCATATTGCTTTCTAAACTGTTTATATCATAGAGGGACGTCCATGGATGTGTGTTAATGATTTTATGTTGTTGCAGGTTGTGGAGTTGTTTAATTACATCATTGTGTCTTTTTCTCCCTAGCTATAAATTACTCTACAAAGTACTCATTTAGATAGGTTTATTTGTAGCTTTGATATATTAATTGCTTTAGTTTTGGTAGTTTTATGATAGGTGTATTTGTAATTTCAAATGATCTCCATAGGTATGTTTCATTTGTCAATTTTTCTTCAACATGATAGGATAGAAATGGATTTTTGAGTTATGATTTTTAATAGCATTTTGGTTGATTTTGAGTATGATTTTTAGTGATAGTTTAGTTTACTTAGATTATGATTTTTAATGAAATCTTAGTTATGAATATGAGTTGTAATTTATAATTAACATTATTCAAGAGTTATAGATTTTCACAGAGTGTTTTTATTGTCATTCTAAAATATGAATTTGAATTAAGATTTTTTATTAAGAACTAAATTACGAGTTTATGAGTTTATAGCTTCGCTTAAGTTATTGATTTTGAACAAAGTATTTCCCAGTATTAGTGTGATAGAGTGAATGATTGATGTTTACTTGATGTTTACTTGAATTGTCATTAGTATTATTTCATTCTTTCAAGATAGAAATAATTATGAGCTTTGTTTAAGAATAGAGTTTACTTGTTGAAATAGTCTTGATAGGTTAATTGTTTGTTTGATTATTCGCTTAAAGATAAAAGACAAAAAGTAATTTACTTGTTGTTTCTCAGTAGGTTGACTAGATTAACTTGTTTAAAGTAGGTTATGATTTTCTTCTTTAGAAATAATCCGTCGATCCATTGTTGAAGTTGCTTAGGGTAAATAGTTCATAATTCTAGAATTGCTTAAAGTTCATAGTCCTAGATTGTTTAAGGTTACTTAGGTCATATAGAGTTCATAATTCTAGTTTATTGGAATTATATTAGATTAGATTAGGCTAGGCTAGGCTAGATTAGAGCTCTATACCTGCATATACAGTGTTGGCACCTCGAATCTTACGAGCCCCAAATTGACAATTTAATGTCGAAATAGATAGCATATATTTTACTCGACACACACACACACACACACACACACACACACACACACACACACATATATAAGCTCAATATTCACTTGTAGGTAATCCCCATGCACTTACTCAAGTGCACACACCACTGTGAAATGTGCACACCCTTCCTTTGATGTGGAATCTCTACGCACTACTCAGGTGCGCACAAAACCAAAACTTGGTACTAACGACTCACTAGCCTTTATGTACATTCACATTTACAATTAGTAACCACAACCTACTTGCCTATATGTACAATTACAAAGAGTTAGGATTAAGGACATTACATTCCCCTCCACCTTATTTTTTCACTGTCCTCAGTGAATTATATACACATGTACATACAAAATTTAAAAAATCTTCAAAAAGATACAGATACTTTTCCCACATAGAATCTTCACGTTCCCAATTTTCATCCTCAGGACTGTACTAGGTCCATTGGACCTTTACCAATTCCATGAATAAATTCTGGAGCTGTTTGATTTTCCGATCTAATATGCAAACTCGTCGCACTTGAAAATCTCCTTCTCGCTCCACCTGAATCACATTCTAATCAATAATATGATTAACATCGAGTACACACTTTTTAAGAAATGATACATGGAAAACATTATGAACACAAAAGGATGCAGGTAATGCAACCATATATGTGACAGGACCAATCCTCTCTAGGATTTAAAATTTCCCACAGTAGCGTGTTTCCAACTTAGAAACATTTCCCAACTTCAGGGAATTGCGTCCGGTTTTTACTTTCAAGAACACATGGTCACCCACTTTAAACTCTTCGTGGGTTTGGCCTTTATCTGCACAACTTTTCTTCTTGTCTTGGGAAGCCTTTAAATTATTCCTTATCTTTACCATCTTCTCTTCCATTTCCTGGAGCAGATCTAGCCCAACCACTATGCGGTATGTTGGGTTGTCCCAACTCACTGGTGTGTTTCACTTTCTACCATAAAGTGCCTCAAATGGGATCATATTTAAAGATGCTTGATACCCATTGTTGTAATCAAAATATACCAAGTGGAGGTAGTCTTCCCATTTTTATGGTTTATCCACCACATACATCCACAACATGTCTTCAATCACCCGATTTACCCTCTCTGTTTGTCCATCTATCTCAAGGTGATATGATGCACTAAAGTTTATACTTATTCCAAATCCTTTTAGTATCCCTTCCAAAAGTTTGAGGTGAACTTGGAATTTTTTCAGACATAATTGTCTTAGGTACACCATGCATCTTAGAAATTTCTCGCATGTATATTTGAACAATGTTGGATGTCTTGTGCATTGAATTCAATGGAATAAAATGGGAATCTTTAGTAATCTTTTCCACCACTACCATAATTGAATCATGTTTCTTAATAGTCGTGGGTAGCTTAGTAATGAAATACGTGTTCACAACTTCCCACTTCCACTCAGGAATGGGAAAAGGTTGTATCAAACCAACTAGATGTTTTTGCTCAACCTTGACCTTTTGAAATTCAAGGCATCTAGAAATAAAATCAACAACTTTCTTTTTCATGCCTTACCAATAGTATTTCTTTTTTATTGTGACAATTGTCTTTTGGTAGCCTGGGTGTCCTACATAAGTAACCTTATGAATCTATGATCATATCATACTTGTCAACTCCTGATCATTTGGCACATAGACTCGGTGTCTATACATGAGGATTAAATCCTCTTTTTGTTTGTAACCTTCCAAATTCTGCTGCGACATACCTTGTTGTAAAGTCGCCTTTATTTCCACATAGCGCTGATCTGATTTGAAAACTTCTAAAATTATGTCACACAAATCTAATTTGTACACGGTAATGGTTGTAGCATGCATCTCGTGCATCCTCTTGTTTAGTGTGTCAACCACCTTGTTCTCTTTTCCTTTGATTTGATTTATGTCAAAGTCATACTCATTAAGGAATTGTAACCACTTACTTTGTCTGGCATTTAAACTTGGTTTTCCAAATAGATACTCCAGACCACTATGGTTTTTTCCAAACTCGAATATTTTACCCATGAGATAGTGCCACCACATCTTCAATGCATGCACTATTGATGCTAATTCTAAGTCAAGAGTAGAATAAAGCCTTTCATGCTCTTTTAACTTTCTTGATTTGTAGCATATCACATGCCCATTCTGAATAAGGACTCCACCAAGCCCTTCCTTGCATGCATCCATTTACACAAAAAAGTATTCATCTAAAAAAACAATTCTCAAAATTGATGCACTTGTCAACAAGCTCTTCAAGTGTTGAAAACTCCTTACAAAATCCATAGTCCATGCAAATCACACACCTTTATTTTGCAAGGATGTAATTGGATGCACAATCTTTGAGAAGCCTTCAATAAAAAAATTGTAACCTGCAAGTCCCATAAAGGACCTTAGCTATGTGACATTTTTTGGTTTCATTCATTCCTCAATGGATTTAATATTTTCCAGATCCACAACTATTCCTTCCTTGGAAATGATAAGACCCAAATAATGAATTTGTCACTAGTAAAATCAGTGCTTGATAAATTTTGAATAAAGATGATTCTCCCTTAGTACTTGTAACACCATCCTCAAGTGTTTCTCTTTCTCTTCCTCGGAATTTGAGTAAATATGTATGTCATCTAGGAATACAATGACAAACATATCTAAGTAATTTATGAAAACTCCATTCATCAAACACGTGAAGATAACTGGTGCATTTGAAAAATCGAAAGGAAGCACTCTGAACACATAATGTACATACCTCGTTCTGAAAGAAGTTTTGTTGATGTCTTATTATTTAATTCTCACTTGGTGATATCCAAATCTGAGATCAATCTTTGAAAATATCTGCACGCCCCTCAACTGATCAAAGAGGTCATCTATTCTTGGAAAAGGATACTTGTTCTTTACTATTAGTTTGTTCAACTTCCTGAAGTCAATACAAACTCTCAATGTAACATCCTTCTTCTTCACGAACAATACTGGGGCACCCCAAGGTGACACACTTGGGAATATATACCCCTTCTTCAGAAGCTCTTCAAGTTGCATCTGCAACTCCTTCAACACTGGCATACTCATCCTATAAGGCTTCTTGGATACGGGTGTTTCTCACATAATAATATTTATAGACAAATCAATATCTTTTTTCGGTGGTAACCCTGATATATCTTTGAAGACATCCTCAAATTATTTTGGTACTGTGCATTCTTCAATATTTGGCATTGTATCCTTAGGTTCCTCTTCCATGTGTGCTACAAATACTTGACATCCTTTCCTGTAACGTTTATTTAATTGCAAGGATAAAACTTCTCTAATAGTTATATCTATTGGAATGCCTTGAACTATTCTTAAGTTTCCTTCCTCATCCAAGCAAGTAAATGCCTTATTGTAACAATCTAGAATGACACGATGTTGGTCCAACCTATCCATACCAATGATACAATCATATGAACCCAAAGGTATGATATTCAAACTAACATTTGTGTTCAATCCCTTCATTTCCATTGGACATTCCATGACCATCTCATTGATTTTCCTTTTTTATCCTATATATAACTACATCAACCAATGTTTTCCAATCTTTCTTCTTGCCAATTGGAATATTTCCACCATATTAGGATCTAGAAAACTATGACTAGCTCATGAATAAATTAAAATAGCAATGGGTTGGTCATTAATATTACCTTCCACTTAAATCATGTGCGAATGAAACTCAACTTGATTTTTATCTAGGGCTGCATAAATCCTTAGTACATTTCTTCCCATGTCTTCAATTGTTGCAACTTGTTGAACATTGTGCACAATCCTCACGTTTTCACCTCTTGGAGGGAAATCTCTATGCATATGATCTCTACCACAACCCCAACATTGAATAGGTTGTTTCCTTGGATTTTTCCCCACTGTCTCCCTCATTATGGACTCATTAAGAGTTGGATGTCCTTGTGAAATTTTTTCTAAAATATGGTGGCTTATCCCCCTTCTTCCTCTGTTCCACCTTGCTTTTCATCTTATCTTCCCAAGCCTTTTGGAAAGTCAGTCTTCCCCTTTTTTGATCATAAAGACATTTAGCGCACCTTATTGTTTCCTCCAATGTATTTGGCTCATCATATTGTATCTTGTCACTGATAAATGATTGCAACCCAATCAAGTACCTATGAATTTTAACTTTATCATCCTTGATGAATGCAACATACTTCAACAACTCTAAAAATATTCTTGCGTACTCATCTATTGTCATACTCCCAAGCTTAATTTCAAAGAACTCCTTCATTTTCTTGTCATAGTATCGCTTGGTTAAGTATTTATTTTGAAAATACCTCTTGAACTCCCTCCAAGTAACCTTTTTCTCATCAATGTGTTTCACTTGCACGAACCGATCCAACCACATTGATGCTTTTCCTTTTAGCTTATAAATGGAAATTATCCCTTCTTCCTATGGAAAATAATTAAGCAGATTGAAGTGCTTCCTCATACCCATTAGCCAAGTCTCTACATATTCATCCTTCTTGTGCTCACCGTCAAAGGTAGGATGCTTGATCTTATTCATTTCTCCCTGTAGCTCATCCACCCTAGTCCTTCTCTTATGCTTTCTCATAGGAGATGGACTTGAGCTATTGCATTCTTTCCCAAATGAATTCTTTAGTGAGTGATGACAATTCCTATGAACACTTCTTGCTTCTCTTCTTTTCTCATAATGAGACCTACAACTTCTTGACCTACTTCTCTCAGTCTCCTTATCCATTTTCTTTTCTATTCTGTCCAAGATTTTCATCAAAATGATATTGAAGTCATCTTGCTACTCCTTGGCTTTCATAACCCTTTCATTATCAACTTTATAACTTTCGACATATTTATGTTGTCCTTTTATGGTTTATACAAAGTTTATGTGATCCTCCTTGGATTTTGTACCATCAACACCCAAACTGACATATATATCTCTGAATTCATCATCATGGCTAAAATATCTACGCATCTTCCATGATTTTTGACTTCTTGCGCTGATTTTTTCCTTCTCTAATCACTGATAATTTTGCAAAATGTGCAGGCAATAAGATTTGTTAAATGAATTCATGCAACAAATTCATGAAAAATCTGACCATTTTTCTAGAATCCTTTCTTACGAATCCTGTGCGCGCACTAGAGTTCAACATGTATCAATGCACAATGTTAATATTTGGCATATACACTATGTGTCAGTATTGCACATGCACCACAATGTTTTCTCCGTGCAGCCCCAATATTTAGTGCACACACATGTGCACCATTTTTTACTGTGCATTTCTAGTGCCACACCTCACAATCTCCCAAAATTTAGTGCGCACAATTATGAAGGATCAGATCCTGTCACTGAGAGGGGAGGGGTGAATCAATGACACAATAATTTTATCAAAAAATGTACTTTTGTCAATGCAAACAAAATTTGAACACAATGTTTTATCGTGGAACCCAATTGGGAAAACCACAAAAACTTTTCTATTAACTGCAAAATTATGTTTTACAAGTTACAATCGAAGGAAGATGTTCTTCCTCTTTAGATCAACAACCACTGATCAGGATGCACCCACACCCCTTATTCACCAGCTCCAACTGGTAGGAGGGTACAACCCCCTATTTAGTCATCTACAACTGACAAGGAAGCACCTATTCCCCTGTAGGCTCCAACCTTCCCTTGCACCTCCCTGCCACCCTTTGTTCATCAATACGGAAATAGGATATGCAGTCCAATAATGGTATTCTATATCAAACACTGGGTTTCATAGTTGCTTCTTTGTCTGCTTCTGTTCTTGGTCTTTAATAATCCTTTGACAGACAAAACTTTCTCATTCACATCTCAGCATACTTATAAGTATTTAAACTTTTCAACACAACTCTTCATAAACAACATGTCTGTTCATTTAATATTACATAACCCTTGTTTTAAGTAACACAAAAATTAACATGACTTTTCATAATAACACATCTCTTCGATCTATATCTAAAATCTAATGACTATGTTAATGTGTAATGAAAATATTTAACAAACATCACAATACATCTTTAAATCGATACTTTCAAGATTTAAGCATTATTATTTTAATATCAATTATGAATTGTAGTTATCACACCAGGGATTTCATCAAATAATGTGATGTTTATTAATTCATTGTCTTTGTGTTTGTGTTGTGCAGGTATTTAACTAGTTTTGGCGAAACTCCACAATTGGCAGTATGCCAAAAACTCTAACAAGAATAGTGGTCTCAACATCCGAACGTTTATTCACTTGGTAGAGAACTTGGTGATCCTCCAGATTTGGCGTTATGCCAAAGACTCCGATAAAATTGGTAGTCTCACCACCAACTGAAATAACGAATGCTCCTAAGCCCGTGATCACTCATATGACCATCGCCCCAACAGTGTAAAGAAATATTTATCCAATGGAAGAGATCATCTCCTCGGTAGATCAACATTTTCTATCTCTTCTTTTAAAAGGTAGGGGGCCTAACAAGTCATCCCGGGCTCCAAGCTAGTGATCTTCTTTGTGAATTCCAAGCACCTATATCCCCCGCCACACCTTTTCACTACGTGTCAAATAGGTGTAGTGACGACGGTGTATATAAACCCACATAAAACATTTTTCACTTTCAATGTGGGATAAATCCCACTGAATGAGTTAATCATCACCGTCGATCACTTGATCGGATGGTTGTTGCGTCTTCGCAGTCAACATGTCATCCTTATTCCTCTGTGTTCCAAATGTATTAACCATGATGTCTGGTTTGTCTTCAACAACAGGCTCCCATCAACTCTTAAAGCACTTCCCTTGATTGCGTTCAGTTTTTTGTACTGATGCCACAGTTATATTGCACTGCATATTTCTTCCCATTGAAGACAAAAGATGACTATTGTTTCCAGGGTTCACAAAACTGTATATAACTTGTAGGCTGCAAATTTGTGATGACAAACCTCAATGCCTTCAACATATATCCCTTGAAGCTATGGCTAACACTGGTTGTATTCTGGCATGTCTCCAGCCTCCAGAGCTAATCGTGCATGGGTTTCATAAACCTTTACTGTAAATTCATTTCTAATACGTTGCACTGTAATATCTTGATGAATTGACTTCAACTGGTCACATTTATATAAATAAGTCTTTGGTGAATTCTGCACCATAGCCAAAGATTCTTGCAATACTTCTTCTGGCCTCACAGTGTTTGGATCTGGAGCAGAAGTAAGCCGCAAGTATCAATTCTCTATCTCTTGGCATGTTCCTTTGACCATTAAAGAATCCTAGCCAATGTCTTCAACTGCTCCTCCACCACTATGTCCATAGCTCTTAGTTTCACGACTTGTAGTTCCATTCACTATAACTGCAGGCTCTTTAGTTTTAGCGCCTCTTCCACTTTCTTTATCAAAAAGTTTAGTCCTTCTCTCTCTCTCTATTTCCTCTCTTCTAGTGTTTCAGTAAATCCTCGAGAACCAAAACAAAGTCCACCTTGCCAAGGTTCTTCATCAGTATCACTAGGACTATCCCCAGATCCATCAGCAATTAGGCCATCACCTTTCTGTGACTTCTTTATTGGCCTTGCAGACATTTTGTTTGAATCAAATGGCTTCTGCAGGTGTAATTGTGTGCCCTTGTTCCATACTCCATTTACTGCAGTTACCTTACCTTGCATAGGATAAATCGGTATATGCGGACACTAACTAATCTCCCTAGATCCACCTGGATCTAGAACAAAACAGGACAGGACATGAAACTCTCCCTAAGTTACTATCATTGAATTTGTCATCAAAGAAGGAATAAGTGACATACCTTTAGATATCGTTTTCTTATGTCTTTTTCATCCCTGCTTCGCTTTGATGACCTTGTAATGTTAGATCTACAACAACACAAATTGACCGAAGTGAAAGAAACAATAATACATTCAATGAAAACTTAAACATGTGATCAAGGAGTCATGTAATAAAATAAGAGTGATTTTATGGGAAAGGGACATGCCACTGTATTATATTAAATGAAAGTAGAAGATACAACCATATTTCCTTGATGTTGTAAGCTCCCTTTTGGTGGTCCTTTGTTCCAACACACACACTTGCTCCAAACTTGCATGAAGAAGATCCACTATGGCTTCATGGACAAAAGGAGGCCTCAAGCACCAATTCAAACAAGATTCCTCACACAATTCTGAACCTATTGTTTCATCAATTCTATATTCAATCTTGCTTAACCTTTTCCTTGAGAAACCTTTCATTATATAGGAGAAGGAGATATGGTTAGAAGTATGAGGATGATCCCACTCAATCTGAGGAGTCGGTAGAATGACAACCATGCGAATGCCAACTCATTTTCTAGAAGATCCTCTTCTAGAACCTTCGTAACCTTTTCTTCATTTTTTAGCTTTGAATCATGTTCGCACCCTGTCTATAGAAAAAACTGTGAACCCCTCGCAATCTAGGTATAGAGCAGCCTGCGAGAATCAGGGTTTTTTCACCCTGCAACATATGCAGCCTGCGAACTCATTATAAAAATATGTTTTGTAGAGGAAGACAACAGTGACTTTTCTCAGGCAAAAGCTACTTATGAGAGCCTGAACACATAACTGTAGAGACATCAGCAGAGTGACCAAAATATTGCGTAACACTTATTTCAAGGGATTCCACACCTTTTCCTTCCTGAACGCATGATTTCCAACAAATCCTTGTTCTTTCCCTTCTTTCAAAGGATTCCACATCCCTTCCTTGTTGAACCCATGATTTACAACAACTCCTTGTTTCTTTACTCTAAGCAACCCCTTTTGTAGCCTCTCTTGCTTTCCCTGTCATCAATCCTTTGTTTCTAATATACAAACCCATTATCTATCAACACATCTGAAATGTATGCAACATTAGTACCCCTATTCCAGTCATGATTATGCAGTAGAATCACAACTGTTAATGCCAATTCCATCAATGTTATTATCATCATCACAGATATATTGTCAAAGCCAATGCCATCTATGCCAACCTCTATTTTCATATTTCCAATAACTTGCACATTCTTATTTTAGG